>QKYT01000007.1:370704-398464 GCA_003550305.1 Glomus cerebriforme
GGAAAGTAATTAACGTTCCCTTTTCTCTTTTTTTTTAGGAAACCGGATGAACGGACGAAGCTGAACGAACGAAACTTGAACAAACGAACTAAAAGGTTAGTTCGTTCATTTCTTTTCATTTTTTTACTTTCAGGGAACGTAATTAACGTCTCCCTTCTTTATTTTTAGGAAACCAGACGAACGGACGAAGCTGAACGAATAGAACTTAAACGAACGAACTAAGAGGTTAGTTCATTCATTTCTTTCAGGTTTTTACTTTCAGGGAACGTAATTAACGTTTCCCTTCTCTTTTTTTTAGGAAACCGAATGAACGGATGAAGCCGAACGACTGGGATCTTGGACGAACGTAAGTTCGTTCTTTTTTTTACTTTATTAATTATTAGAGAACGTAACTAACGTTTCCTTTTCTCTTTTTTTAGGAAACTGGACGAACGGACGAAGCTGGACGAACGGAACTTGAACAAACGAACTAAGAGATTAGTTCATTCATCTCTTTTCATTTTTTTTTACTTTCAGGGAACGTAATTAACGTCCCCTTCTCTTTTTTTTTAGGAAACTGAACGAACAATTAGATTCAGATCAGTTTAGTTTTGGATTTGAATCAGTTTCAGTTCAGTTCAGTTTCAGATTAATTAGATTCANATCAGTTCGACTTCAGTTNAGTTCAAATCTGNATCAGTTTCAGATTGGTTCAGATCAGATCCAGTCAGATTCAGATCAGTTCAGATCTGTTCAGGCCGGATTCAGATCAGATCAGATTTAAATCAAATCCGATCTGAACCGATCTGTTAGGAGCACTACTCTATGCATGAAATAACAGATTCTTACATAATATATCTATCTAACAAATTAGAGTATTTGAGCTGTTCCTCCTCGAAAAGCTTTCTCTTCTTTTTTGTGTCCTTCCGACTTGCCATCCCAAAGTCAATCAGATAGATCTCGCCATTATCATTAATTAAGATATTTTCATTCTGAATATCATTGTGGAGGATGCCATGCTTGTGAATCGCTTCTAATCCCTTAATAGCCCTCGACCTTTGCCGTTTCATTATTTTATGATCACTCAACATAGTACTGACAATGGTCATACCTATAACGAAACTCATACCTTCTCCATAATATCCATAACAGACCAGTTTTGGGATATACTTGCCTTGAATATTGGCTAGGTTTTTATAAATCTTGACTTTTTTTTGCATTTCTTTCATGACATACGATGGGGTCTTCGATAAGTCTACGCTCTTCAAAGCAATCGTTTCACCATGAAATTCACATAGGAGCATTTTTCCACTTCGTCCTTCATCTAGTATGCCCTTAAACTTGAAGTCTGTGAAGCTAAACTTTTGCTGGTCTATAGGGGGTTGTTGGAAGCGCTAAAGGCAGAAGATGATTGTTGATTCGTAGAGTTGCTAGAAGTCTGATTATTTAATGAGGAACTGGAAGATGATTTTGAATGTGACCAAAGATTATGTGAATTGTTGTCCCCTTGAACTAGCACTACTACTTGAGGTTTAGGAGACTTGGGATTCTCTTTCACCCGCTGAGTTAAATATGCATATGTCTTGAGAACTGATGGAGATTCGGACTAAAGTGAGAGAGTTTTTGAGATCCAGAGCTTTGCATACTCTCGTCGTAGAAACCAGTGATTATTATAGGTGGAGAGAATACCATATCTAAGTTCGTTTCCTCCCATATAATTATAGATTTATTGAACCACATCCTTGTCTTTACTCGTCTGATAAAATTCAGGAAATGTCTGTTTTTCCATATCTTCTAAAACATGTTTTCTTTTAGCCTCGATCACTAAAATCAATGAACCCACGAGATGACAGTTAAAATCTAGTATGCCGGGAGTGTCAGTAGATTTCCTTGAATATATGCAGTCTGGCCCCATAAGTTTATTCAATATCTGACAAATATTGAAATCTAAAATGCTACGAACATCCTCTTCATCTATTACCTCTTTTATCACAAATCTTAGCCTCTCGAATATTGGCTGTTGGTCAAAATGAAAGCTGTTCACTTGCTCGAAAAAGTCTCCCAAAGTTTCACACTTGCCAGTGTGTCACCACTAGCCTTAGTAGTGGTCTTCAAGGTAACACAGTCCAGAAAATATGTTATAGGTGGTAGAATACACGACAACGCCTCTTCCAAGCTGAGAACTGGAAAATGAATATGTGTTAAAATTATTCTAAGGCAAATGACGAAAATTACAGACTATACCAGACACTTACGTGGCAATTTTATGATAACATGAATATGTCTCTTAGGCGGTTTCTCAGGCCAGTACTCTTCTATATCTCTTGTTGCAAGGAGTTTGTCTTGGAGTGTGGGATTGCTTAAGAGATCGTCACAATCGTCAGGGATCGTCACCTTCCATAGCTTAAGCTTGTCTGCAGGAAAATTATTGAACTCTAGTACCTTTTCCGCCTTGATAGCTTTCTTGAGGTGGTTAACCAACTTTTTCCTATCAATATCTATGGCAAAAGCACTAGCGGTCGTATTTTCTTTAATGAGGCAAAGCAAAGTGATAGACATGTTTTCAGCTTATATAGTATTTTTTGCGAAATTTTATTGGTGCAAACTGACGTATGTGAGGACAAGAATAAAAAAGATTTTATTTGCAAAAAAAATACTGAGGCAGACTATATGTGAGAAATTATTCTATTTCACAAGCCTGCTGTATGATCGGCCACATTGCATTATAGGTGCAACAATCGCCTAATCACTGCGCCCTTTCATTAATAATGAAAGAGACTCTTCTCACTTATCACCTGACGTTTTTTATATAGGCTAGATTAGTTCAGATAAAAATGTTAGATTTATAGTCCTGGACCGCATCATTACACGTGACCCATTTCTCATATACTTTCAATAAAATAATACTTTATTTATGAAATAAAAAAAAACATTGCCAGTAGTCAGCCTAAAATACATAAAATTTGTGACTATATCGCTACATGATACAGAAGATTATTCTGACTGGAGGGTATACAGTGATATGGAAGTGCTCTGCTTTAGACTCCTCAGTAAAATAATCAGAAATACTGGCACAACTATTCATTACCTCTTCATTATTGCTTCTGGCTTGAATTATACATATTTTGAGTGGGATCTCAACCCCCCAATCTGCTTTGAATTGTAGCCTCGAGAATGCTATAATATTCATCTTTTTCAATTGTAATCGCCTGCATTACTTTAACGCAAGGGATATTCATAAGTTTTCCTATAGGAACGATAAGACAATTGAGAGTGATTTTGGCCATTTTGTTTTCCCAAATACAAGATCCATAGTGAGAAAAATTGCTGGGCCTACTCGCATTAAAGAACATATACTGTACATACCTTATTTTGCGTTATTTTTACAGGAATATTTTTTTGCGGAAAGTTAGCTGAACTTTCACATACCTCTACATGCTTTATATATGCCTGGAAAAAAGTTAAGGAGGTATGAGGCATAATTAGTATTGTCGTCTGATGCCAAGACTTCTATGAAAGCACATGTAAATGGATTTTTCAAACCTTTTCACATGGAGATCTACCGGAGAGACTATAGTTAGTTTTACGCCTGGCAATCTTAAAATTGCAAGTCCCTCAGCCCTCCATAATATATGCTTTTGCCAGCGCTATTTACTTTTAGAGTTGATCCTATGTTGCTTGTAGACATTCTTTCATATTTTCTCATGATTGTTTGGGAAAAAAAATAAAGAATAAAGGTTAATATATTTTTTGAATATATATGCAAAAATTATTATGCTTTAGCGCCTTAACGGCTGTCGCACAAGACCTGTCTGGTGATTTACTTATTTTTTGTCACACAGGGATATGTGGCCATTCAGCAATTTCTTCTGAGCTGTTGATCACCTCTCAACCTGCTCTGGACCAGCTAGTCTGTTCTTTTCATAAATAATAAACCTATCTATCAAAGAATCAAATGGAAGTTCTGAGTCACATGAAGTGGCTTTTGTCTCGTATGCAGGTAATAGGCCACGAATAAATTTTTCTTTAATGTTTTCAGCAGATTTACCACTAGACATACTAGCCACCGCATATAGGGAAAACATTTCACAATATTCTTTCACAGATCCCTCCTGCGTAGGCGCTGGTATCTCTTTTTTCTTCTCAGATTCTGGAGCTCTCATTGTTATAATTGTCGATATAATCATTTAAAATTGAAAAAAAAATCTTTCGAACTGGTGATCACAGATCTCAGACTAGGGTTTCCCTGCTCGTTCACGATGTTCGGATCACTTCAGATCGGATCAAATGTGGAACTCTACCTCGGACTAACCAATGCATAGCCGGAGGGCCACTGTGCCAAATTGACTGCATTAAATTCTGATTGATAATACCGACCTGTCTACAATATTCACTAAATGCGGTAAGAACAGGTATTGTTTCTTTTTCTACCTGAATAAGTGCTTTTACTAATTCATCAAGAGTATGATAGTATCCAGACATTGCGATATACTATTGGTTTTCAAGTATTAATCCATCAATGAATTTATTTCTAAGACGCTTTTCGCTAAAATTGACAATATCATTACACTTCTTTACCTTCAAATAATAATCTGCTATTGAATCTTTGTCTTGACGCAACATTCCATAACGGAACATCTCTATCTCATTTGCATTGTTACCTATTTTAATCTTATCTGTATCAATACCCTCTGACCATATTTCCTACCGAAGTTCCTCAGCACTATATGGTAATTCTATTAAGCTTAAAATCTGTGGGAGATAAAAAGCATTGGATTGTATGAATACATGGAATAATGATGTTGGATTTTGTATGTTAGGCAGACTATATACAAATCATTTAATTCGTGATTCATCTAAGAATCGGAGAAAGTTACTAGTAATTTTCGGAAAAAGAGTTTTCCTGACAGAAAGTATTATATCTCCTCCCGAACGGTAAGAAAGATACTTTCAGAGTCCAATGGATTTCAGCCATAAAAAAGAGGTACTCTCATACCTGGGAAAAGCTTAGGAAAAGGCAAGGAAAGATCCTTTTTAGAAGACCGGATTCTGGAAAATAGAATTCTTTCTCCGATTTTTAGATGAATCACGAATTAAGTATTTTTTCTCTCCAACATCTAATTGCCTTTGTCTTCCAATAGATTTTGATTTCACGAAAAAGATCTTCCTAGTCTTGCCACTCTGGTAAAAATTCAGGATTCCTTTCATTATCCCATTCATATCTCAATCCATATTCTTTTATAAATTCAATGTAGCCTTCATCTGTCTCGTCATCTGACATTTTGCTAATAGAGCAATTATACTTAATAAAAAATAAAGTACTGGTTAGCATGCATAGCTTCTTTTTAGTATATGTGAAAATTATTATGCTTTAGCACCTTAACGGCTGTCACACAAGACCTGTCTGGTGATCACTGCTCCAAACTAGTCAATCTCTTCTGGAAAATCTTTTTACGTAATCTACGGTATAATGAGCCTTGTGAAGTTTTAAACGTAAAATGAGAAGATAATAGTTCCTGACCCCTATATTTAATACTTCGTGGAATAAATTCAGTGATAGTAAAATTAGTTTCTAATTCGGGATCCTCCAATTTATAATCAATCTTCTTTTTAAGGCCATACATGATTATCATTAACCCAAGTCTTTCGCACATATATCTTATATCCCATTCTAATTCTATGACAGATCTTTGATAACTTTTGTCATTAATCTTACCTTCGCAGTATTGCGCAATTGATCCAAGATTTGTGTAAGTTTTCCATAAGTCTTGTCCTAAGTTGACAAATGATTCTCAAAGGTCGTTAAGCTCTTGTTTGGGTTCTATATCAAGTACCATCCTAGTCGAATATTCCTCTTGTAGTTCAGGTGTATTTAATATAAAAAAATAAATCTTCCAGACAGATAATCACTGCTCCGGACTAGCTAGATCGTCAAATAATGCTATCGAATAATTCCTTGGTGTTTGTCTGCCTATAGCTATAATGGGATGATCGACACCAGAGTCAACTATCATAGATATATTGGAATTAGGTTGTCGTAATACCTGGTGAAGCCGACTTCTAATATTAACAACTCTAGGCTGTCTTGATATTAGATCTACCACTCGCTCTATCTTAGCTCAAATCAGATCCCAGAGGAAATTCTTGACATGGGTATTTGGATTTAGCTGATCTATGGCTTCTTTGCTAATATTATAACACCCTTCCAAATCGAGATACTTTAAATTAAGACATGAACCAACAATTTCGTTCTTTGATAGTTATATCAGTAATTTTACAAAAGCTAAGGCTGAGATGCTGGAGCCTTAGACAAGAATGAATAATACTGTAAATTGAATGTTCAGTAATCTCTGTGTGGTAAGCAAGATTTAAATATTCTAATTTATGGCATGACTTTGTGATTCTCCATAGACCTCACGTCATCTACTTCTTGAGCACAAGAGCTCATATAATTACCCGATTGATTAACACACAGATTAAGATACTTCAGATTCAGGTATGAACCTGCTATCAGTTCTAATGCTCTATTACTAAATCCTATGCTATTTTTGAAACTCAAATAGATTATATTTGGGCATGAATGTACAATGCTTATGATTTTTTTATCTGAAAGTGAATGGTAGTATGATATTTCTAGATGAGTTACATTTGAGCAATAAACTGGCTTTTGCTTCCTATGTACTAGCTTTATGAATTTTTTCAATCGAGAGAGATCCTTTGCACGTTCTATCCTTATGAATTTATTTAATCGAGAGCGATCCTTTGCACAGTAATTATAATCATTTGGAAGAGATTGTCTAGGATATAAGTTTTTTCCCTTTAGCTTAATACGCCTCCATAGGATAGAGGCACCACATCTGTACCACAATCAAGAAACAAATAGGGTGGGATAGAGGGATTTATCTATCAATAAGAAATATAAAATCTGTTCTAATAGTTCTGGTAAATATAAGATGCTTGATTGCGCCATACATAGTGCATATTATATGTTATATCTTTAAACGGAAAAATGTAAAATACATGATCAGTGCTCTGGACTAGCTGGCAGGGAAACTATATCTGGACAATCTTTTCCCAACACTGTTTGACCCTGGCCAATTTTTTCCAAATATCGGATGATGGTACCCAGATTAAAATATTTTAATTTAAGATATAATCCAATTTCCTTGATAGTTTTATAGGTAATTTTACATTCGTAAATATCGAGCTGTTTGATCCTCGGACAAGAATGAATAACATTCCAAATCGCTATTTCAGAGAATTCTTTACAATGAGAAATATTCAGATATTCTAATTTCTGGCATAAATTTGCAATTGCATATAGACCTTTATCAGTTATCAATCCATCATCACCATACCTCTTTCGCAAGTTGAGATACTTCAGATTGGAATATGATTTTGCTATTCGATTTAAGGTTTTATCACTGAATCCCCCACTAAAATAAAAATTTAAATGAACTATGTTTGGGAACAGGCGTATAATACCTTTGATTTTTTTATCTGAAAGTCGATAGTAATTTGAAATTTCTAGATAGGTTACATTTAAGTAATAAACTGGCTTTTGCTCCTCGTATTATTTTCATAAAAATTTTTTGTATGTTACTCTTCTTTAGCTCAACGCATTTCCATAGAATGGGAGCACCATATCTATACCACAATCGGGAAACAAATAGGGCGGGATACAGTATCTTATCTACTGCTAGGAAATATAGAATCTGCTCTAATAGTTCTGGTATAATAAAAATACTTAAATATACCATGAATAATATACATTATATCTTTAAACGAAAAAATAGCGAAGCTCCTTACTCTGAGTATCTTCAGCCAGGAAAATTACACAATCATGCAGAGCACCCCTCGACCTGATCCAGCCTTTCCACTATCTCATATAACGCAAGTACTTCTAGCCCATCCAAAAGAACTTTAAATGTATTCTCAGGTGATAATCCTCTGAGGAATAGATTTTTAAGAAGCCATTCTGGATAGTCTTTGCTTAAATTATACTCTTTTAGTTTCGAATAATATTTCTTTACTGTATAATTGCCTTGAACTATTCCTCCAAATAAAAATTCCATTCTTTTGCGCCATTCAAGATTCGCCTCTCTTTCTCATATATTATTTATATTGTGAGAATTCTTTAGTTCCTGTTCTGAAAGATACTTTAGAATAGATGATATTATCTCCGGCAGAAGAAGATCAAGTAAATTATCTGTATACATTATTTTATTTATATAGTTAGGATACCTTTTGATCAGAAAAAAATAAGGTTATTATCACACAATCTGGTCAAAAGTGCTATGCATGGCTTAGCAAATTCTTCCGAGCTGGGCCAAAGGCGCTTCGCATGATCACTGCTCCAGACTGGCTGGCTTATCATCTTTTTATGCAAACTCTAGCTCCCGTACTAATCTATCCAATGTTAATTTAAGACCAATTATATAGACTTCTTGTCAAAGTTCAGGCGCAACCCCGCCCCTTGATCTATCGATCTGCAGGGGGAATACTTTTCATCCCAAAAAATTTATTTGAGGGAGTCTTTAATCGAAAAAATAAATTAGCCTCCCAGTATCTGCAATTTCTGATAAAATGAACCATCCAATCTAATTAAAATTTCATATAACCTTTTCAAAGGATCCAAAAGTTCCTCATGAGCTAACTGGATCTTTGCCTCTTAATTGAGGCCTCTAAAGAAACCCTTTTTATCTCTGCTTTACTTAAGTCTGGACCTGATAATGAAGTATATGCCTATATTCCTTATATGCCTCAAAAAATTCATTCAATAATTGGTCATCTTGAACCGGTACTCAGTTATCTTTTTCTAGTTCTAACGTTGGTGAAGTTGGAGGGGGTGTTCGATCCAGCCAATTAAGTGTATCTTTTGCTTCAAGGAATCTATCTATTGTTATCATAGCTAACTAGTTGTATTATATATTGTATCTTTAATCGAAAAAATAAATTAGCTGAGCCTCTCCTTCGGTCAAGACCTTCAGGAAATGGGCTCGATAACAGGTTTAGAGCTGATTAATACACCCCGCAATCCTTGGATAAGGAAGGGTTAGAATACCTTTCGATCAGAAAAAATAAACCTCTATCATCGCTCTGAACTCCCATTTATCGGATAGCTAATTAGCCTTATTTTTATTATATGTGTTTTTCTCCTGATCTTTCTTTTGGACTAGGCGCTTCCAAATTCTTTGATGCTTAATCATGTTTACTATTTCATCAATATCAGAATCAGGCCGAAGGTGCGTTGTTATTAGCTATACATATTGATAATATCAGATATTTCATCATTTTCTGTAGACTCCGATTCCAGCTCTGAGTTGTGCTTATCTTCAGGGTCAGAGTCTTCTGATTCTGTATCGCATATAACATAATTCTTTCCCGCATCATGACGGATGATCTTATGCCTCAATGCAATTCTGTTAAGCTGGTCAAGATTCTGGTGAGTTGCATTTGGACCACTGTGGACTCTGCAAGCATGCTTACCTCCTATTTTTCTTAATATTTTAGGTGTGATTTTATGAGGCTTCAGAAACTTGCTAAATGCTCTAGTATTACGCTTTCCATTTTCACTAAAAATAGGATCAATTAACTTTCCAGCCTTTATAGCTTCTTGAATCCAGATAAGCAATATTCTTGCACGTTCTGGATCTTTCTTCATGAAAGGAATGGGCGAGACTCTGGATTATCCTTATTTTTTCCTTTATTCTTAACATATCCAATATAATACCAAGAATAACCATTTTTATACCATGCCGGAGGATTGGATGGGTCAACTTCATAGTGATTGATCTGGAAGCTAGATACTTCAGCCGGCCTCATACATAACATCATCATTACATCTGCAAGATCTTGCATAGAAGGATCTTTAGTAGTATCGATGTTCTAAATCCTTTTAAGCTCCTTTTCTAAGGAGAAATGTGGTCAATTTTTTAACCGATTATTGGCTAAATTTTGATCAGTCCATTCTTTTTGAATTTTGTTAGAAGCTGTAGTGACAACTGGATCTTTGGCATAAGTATCAATAAGTTCACATGCAATACCAGCCTCCTGTAATTTGTTACGAAATAGTGAGAGGCGTGAACAACTGGCGACAATTTCTTTATCGTTATTACTTTTTGGACCTATGTCACGAGCATGAATGAAAATATCCCACTTATCACCAGTCTTAACACAATATTTTGCTCTTTCCTCTATGGTGAGTTTTTCCTTTCTTTTATCTGGCATGAGAGCCTCTATTTGCTCTTTACTAAATTTGCGTCTAGTAAGGGCATCTTTAACACACTTGCGAGCCATCCAATCTGGAAGTGAGACACCAAATTCACTGGCATGTTTGCTTAACTGTTCTGGAGTCGACTCAGCGGATAAGTTATATTTTTTTAAGAGCTGGTTTAAAATGGCAGTATAGTTATTAGTTTTGGGCTGTCGGCCCTTTGGGACGCTTGTTTTAGTAGTCATGATTAGTGTTCCGCAGACGATTCGGCCGAATCGAATTTAATTCGGATTCGATTCGGATTCGATTCGATTCGATTCGGAATTTTCGAATTTCGAATCGAATCCGAATCTCAGATTTGGATTCGGTATCGAATCCGAATCGAATCCGAATCAATTCGACTGATTGTTTAATTTTGCCCAAATTTTATAACGCTAGCCAAAATTGCCTTATTTGGACCTTATGTAACGTTACACAAACCAAAAAAGGCAATTTTGTTTCTCTTAAAATTGGAATTTTGGGTTACACAAGATTCCCAAAAAGGCAATTTTCTTGCAGATCATTTAATTCCGGCTGGAATTATGAATCACGTGACATCGGCATCGAATTCGAACCGAATTCGAATCGAATCCGAATTGATTTAATTTGATTCGTTCGAATATCGAATTGAATTTGAACGATTCGTGATTCGATCGAATCGAATTCGAATCTGATTCAATTCGATTCGATTCGATTCGTGCGGAACACTAGTCATGATAATAATAATTAGAGTATAAGTGCTACCTAGTTATACTACATGGAAAAAAGTTCAATTCGAAAAATTTCCTCAGAGCTATACTTTTTCGGAAAAGGAAAATATCAGAGATGGCTCTTTACTAGGAGCGAAAAAAAATGATATAGCTTATGCTCTGCTATTAAGGCACTTCGCAGACTGGCATAACACATTTTTGAATATCTATAATAAAAGTGAAGATAAAGTTTTGAGATTATTAGTATCAAAATTACCTCGTATGGGTCGTTTTATCTGCCAATATATTAAGAGAGATGGTTCGATCTGTGAGAAAGGATGCATGAGTGAATTAGGATGCGCCAGACATTATAATGCCCTTCTTAGTACAATATGTCCTGTCTGTAAAAAGGAAACCTATTCTGATACTGGAATCTGTAGCAATCATAGCGGAATTTATGACCGTGCTTTACGTGAAAGTAAAAAAACTAAAATAGAATCTAATATGGTCAAGACTTAGCTGAATAACTATCTGGGCTGAAATATTATTTGTCCTGCCCTATAAAATCAAAGAGTTCCTGAATATCGTTATCTGGTTTTGACCTATATGGTGAAAGTTCTGGTGCGCTTTTATCTCCAAAACCAGTACTGTTATATGGCTGGTGATTAATTCGGTATGAGTATTGCTTAACTTGTTGTCCTTTAGACCCTATTCTTTTTTTATCACTTTTAATAGTATAGCCACACCAATTACTAGCAATTGCATTGATTGCCTTTATAGCCGAATTAAGATCTGGTGTTGTCTTAGCATGAGACTTAAAGCCAAAGAGTGATAAAGACTGATTTCAAATTTCTATAAATCTTTCACAGGATTGCATGAATGATTCTGATACAATATTACCAGGAAGGATACGTTTATCATCAATGCCAGTAAAGCCTAATATTTGAAATAGTTCTCTTATAGCCTTCTAATGATTTGCTGAATAAGATTTACACAAGTCTTCTGCCACTGATTTTTCCAGATTCTCTTTGGCTTTATGGCAGGCCATTTCCCATTATATATTTTCCTCGGGTTTCAATCCCTTCATTGCATTCTCTTCATCATGACCTTGCCTTCTGAAATAAGACAATCGTAAGAAATGCTTCTGAGTTTCAGGTGAACTAAAATTTTTAACGAATTTTCTATTGCAAATATTATCCCAATCCTCAATACTCATGTCTTTGCAATAAAGATTTCACATATAAAAATGTTTAAGTGCCATAGTATCTGCGATAGAGCGCTCTTGGTCGAATTTAAGAACTTCAGCTTCTTCAAGGCTAAGATTTTGAGAAGTAGCAACTGCATTAAAATCTGTTTCTTTAATAACTAATGCTTCAACTCTAACCTCATTACGGATTCTTTTACGGTTTCCTATAACTCCTCGACTTTCATCCATTTTTATTAGTTAGAGAGAAGTGCTGGTACTAGCTATAAGACTACAAAGCTTCTTAATAAAGTATCTCGCAGAAAGGCGTTTCTGATGCTCAACTTCAATGAATGTTATTACAGCTGGAGATTTATCAATTTTATAAGAAATAGCATTGTTATCCCATTCACGGTGACCCTTTATTGCTGTAAACAAATTATTAGGTCGAGCACTTTCAAGTTCTGCCCTAATATTTTCATGACCTAGTGGGCGAAAAAGTTCGTTAGAATTTTTCTGATAGAATATAGAAACAATACGGCAAGGACAATCACGAATTCGATAAAGCATTTGTGCAAGGGCTTCGACATGAACTGGAGTGGCGATGTTTGTAATAGCTATAACTATATCGAAGTGATCTGTAACTTCAAATGATATTCCTACCTCCACTGTATTTGTATAAGCTATACAGTCAAGCTCACTCCAAGTGACATTAATATCAGAAAAGTCTTTTTGTCGCTGTTTCCCATCTATATCCCCATAATATGCACGAGCTCTAATAGGTGAATTATCAGGCTTAGACAACTTAGATGCTTTTTCTACTAACACTCTAGCCATCACCGCTCCGGTAGATACAAATACCACACGTTTACCCTGCCTCAAAAGGTCATATCCTATTCGCATAGCTTCTGCTCCACTATTCAGATCATAAATAAATTCAACTGTCTCACCTATACGAGGCTGATACTTATTATTGACTACACAAATATTTTTATTACGATAAATCTGGAGGAAGGTTAGTGTTGAGATATTTGCGAAGGCATCTATGGCCAAAACATGTCTCGCAGATCTTAAGACATCACGCATTGCGTTTTCAGATTCCCGTGCATTTGTACTGCTAGACATTTGGCGCATAATGGCATTAACTTCATCGAGAATAGCTACAAATGGACGGACTGTGAATTCGACACGAAAGAGACTCTCAACCTGTACTATAATAATATCCCACTCATTTATAGATAAGTCTCCTTGCATATTTTGGTAGTTGCAAATTCAGAAGCCAGATGCTTTTAACTCATTAAGTTTGGATTTCGATTCATTGCTAAAAGACTTTTGGTAAAAGATCCAGATATAACATGGTAAGGAAGAAATATCATGTACTTTATCTTTCAATGCCATAATATTCTCTCTTAACGTAGTGGTTTTCCATGTCCTCGGGGGAGAATGAATAAGTGTTGTTATTTTCTCAATATCCAAGAAATTGGGATATACTTCTGGAGCATCCTTTAATTTTTCTACATTAATCATCATTTCTGATAATTTCACAAGAGAACGTGGATTTAATATAGCATCACCTAATCTTTCGACTATTCCTCTCTTAGGTTTTGCAGAAATTTTGGTCACTTTTCCAAATGCTAATCCCTTATGATCTGGCTTATATTGATTTTGCCGATAGCATTTAAGTACAAAATGGCCGTTACTTCAAAGAAAGCCATATAATTGATCTCTTTCATGTTTGATTCTGCAAATAGGACATGCTTTATATGACTTTGCTTGGAAGTTGACAAATCCCTTTCTAATATGGCCAATTTCAAGCCACTCATATTTTGCTGTAACTAAACCAGCTCCCTTACTTAAGGCGGTTTCATCTTCGATAGGTTGGAATTCATCATTTTCTGGCTTTTCAGAAGAAAAGGTTCATGGCCAAATTTTGGAATAATCAGATTTAGGTTGAACTAAATAATCTTCTAGCTTACGATATCCTTGTTTAACTGAAGAAACTGCAGATCTTTTAACTCTATCTTCCTTTGCCGATTCAAGAAGCTGAAGACTAAAACGTGATTTATAAAGCCCAAGGTCAATAAATTCGGAATATGGTTTCCCAACCCTATCAGCAACTTTTTTCACAAATCCTCTAAGGTCTCTGTAGTCAACGAACTGTGCATATTTATACATGATATGTCAGCTACATTTATCAGAATTAGATGAACTGGCTAAGGCAAAAGCATCTAATATTGCAAAATGTTTTAAGTTAAAATATAAGATATCAGCGCAAGTAATTAAAATTTTGGATAATAAATCTTCACGAGAAATTTTACTTCCATCTAAGGAAGGGAGTTCAGGATTCATAGGATCAGAGTTCTGCCTCGCATCAATATCTAGAACCAGGCAGAGAGGCAAATTCCCATCAATGCACTCATGGGTATCAGATAATCCATAAACTTCGAATGGATGATCAATTACTGTAAAACCCTTTCCTGACACTCAGACTATATATTTTGAATAAATCTTTTTAGGATGATAGGCTCCTAGAAGATTTTTATTATTGGACAAATATTGAAAATACACATGATCATTGTAACCAGGCTCAAAATCAAGGTCCGCTAAACCAGAGAAGAGCCTGGTTGCATTATTTATTGTTTTAGGATTCGGTCCAGACTTTTTTGCGCAAGTAGTATGACAGTATATACAAGAAACTAGTATAAAATAACAGAGAAACTAGCAAAATTTAAAATAAAAATTTTATATAATTTTGAGCGAATATGCTTGCTAGTAAAATACTGGGTTAGTGGTAGTATCCAGCACCAAGCCAAAAGAAAGTAAACAATATGGTAGTACCCCAAAGTGATCAATGTGGTAGTATCCCAAAGTGATCGATGTGGTAGTATCCCAAAGTGATCGATATGGTAGTATCCCAAAGTGATTGATGTGGTAGTATTCCAAAGTAATCGATGTGATAGTATCCTAAAGTATCCCAGAGTAGTAACTATACGGGAAAGGGTTCTAGAAAGGCAGGAGTGAAAAATAAGATATAAAATTGGTAGTATCCCAAGTTAGAATAATATATAGAAAAGAAAATAAAAAATTACAACTTGGGGTACTACCGCCGATAGGCAGGAAAGAGGTCGGAAAGACAGAAAAGTTCAGGAGAATACACAAAAAAAGGTATGAAAGCAATATAGCCTGAACTAATTCGACACTTCGTGCCTCATCCTCAGCAATCAAAATGGTCATGGACAGGATTGCAAGAATGGTACAACATCGGCACTTCGTGCCTGACCAGCAATCAAAAAGTGAGTGAATGGATTGTGATACATCTTTAGCAAATAGATGGATTGCAAATTTGGCACTTCGTGCCTCATCTGGCAATCAAATAGGCCGGTCATAATAATGCCTATCACACCAGACCCTCGAAAGTTACTCAAAAGTTACTTGAAAGTGACGGGAAAGTGCCTGGAACTGGCGAGGAACTGAACACGTGATTGGCGCAGTAAATTTCGTTAATTTCGGCCAGCACTAATCCATATTTTTTTCCAAAACTTTGAGACGCAATAACTCGGCATCCAGGCATCCAATTTATGCGATCTTAGCATCATTGGAAAGCTCTCAATGCTCTCTTTCAAATGACTACAAATCGCAAAATCCAATCACAGGAAGCCAAGATATTCCGCTCTAAAGACTAGGTCAAAAATATAGCATAGTGCTGGCCAAAATCTGATTAGCAAATTTACTGCGTCACCCGATCACAGCATGATTTTTAGCAATCAAGACCGGCCAAGCATTTTGGCCACAAAAAGGCCACAGAGCATTGAAAACAAGCGGATAGCTGAAAGGGAATAAAAAGAGGATAGAATAATAAAATCAAGCAAATATCTACAAATCAATAAAAAGGCTACAGAGTAATAAAATCAAGTGGATATCAATAAAGTAATAAAAAGGCCATAGAATATGAAAACAAGTAATTAGGTAACAATTTACTCATAACTAGGTATCAATTTATTCATAACTAGGTATTAATTTACTCATAACTAGGTATCAATTTATTCATAACTAGGTAACAATTTAATGCAACTAGGTTACAATATATATATATTGTAACCTAGTTTACATAGAATAGTAAAGTGAATTTTTATCATATGTTTTATATTGTAAAAATGAATATAATTATTCATTATCATTAATTGGTAATATGGATAAGACTCCAATAGCATTTAACTTATCAAGTAATATGACCATTAAACAATCTGAAACTAAAATAATCTCAATTTTATTGTCTGAACATGAGTATTTACATTTTACAATTATTCTAGCATATATGGCTGATGGGACAAAACTTCTATCAGTTATCATTTTTAAACAAAAAAATATCATGAGAAGAATTTCCTGAAGGAGTAATAATTTATGCTAATCCCAAAAGCTGGATGAATGAAGAAGAAATGATTTGGTGGGTGAAAAACATTTGAACAAAACATGCAAATTGAGGCAGTAATCCAAGATCCCTTTTAGACTTAGATTCTTTCTCTGCTCATCAAACTGATATTGTGAAAAAATGTTTTAATGAAAAAAAAACTAATTTAGCAATCATTTCTGGTGAACTAACCTTCTATTTACAACCTCTTAATATCTTATTAAATAAATCTTTTAAAGCAAAGATAACTATTTTTTTTATTTATTTCTGTATTAATTATAATTAACTTAAATAAAACAAATTAATAAAAAACTTCTAAATAAATTAAGTACAAAATCTCTATAATGAATGGATGAGTAACGTTATTAAAGATTACACACCATCTGGAAAGATTAAAAGGCCCTTTTATTTACTTGTAACAAACTGGGTGAAAGAAAGCTGGGATGCTATTGATATTAGTATGATTAAACGGTCATTTAAATATTGTGGTATTTCAAATGCTATAAATGGGACAGAAGATACTTTAATTTTTGATTTTGATTAATTAAAAAGTAAGGTAAATAGAAAAAATTTTGAACGAGGAGTTGAAAAAGAAAATGAATCAGATAGAAATAAAAGAGAATCAGAAGATAGTGACTATGAAAGTAAATCAGAAGAAAATAATAAAAGTGAGTTAGAGAATAGTAATGAAAGTGAATCAGAAGATTATTATAAAAATAATGAATAATAAAATGTAGTTCAAAATTGGATTTGTTAGTTTTAATAATTAAATAAAAAAAAGTTTTGAGTGAGTTTTATAATATGACTTTCTTTGACAAACCAAATTCACATATCGTATAGTTTCAAAATTAAGCATCACCCGAAAATAAGCATCCCTACATATAAAAAATAACCTGAAAATAAGCACTCTTTTGATAATAAATTTATGATATCTCAGTCAATATTTATCCTAAAGATATAAAATAACTACCATTAGATTTCTCTCATTGAGACGAATCCAATGAGTTAAATTATATTAAATTTTAATTACTAGATCACAAGATATCCTAAATACAAAATTAATATAAATATGATTTTTTAAAAAAATTATATACCAAAATTAAGCATCTCTATAACAAAAAAAGTGTGCTTAATTTCAGAACTATATAGTAATGCAAAGCCTTGTATTTATATTTTAGTAATTTAACTAATAGATTGTTGTATTACTAATAAATTTTTGTGTTACTTAATTTAAGTAAATTGAATTTCAATTTTAAGCTGTAAAATTTTTATGCCTAATATTAAATAACAAATCGTCAAATATGAATGATAAAATACTTAGATCTATATCAATTTACCTCATTTAAAGAATTGAAATATATCTGGGTCTTAATTAAAAAATCTTTTTTATGCATGATAAAATACCCAGGTATACTACATGGAGGTACACTATAAGGGGGATCTTTTAGTCAGTGGTTCAGTGTTATACAGTATTTTATTTTTAATTAAATCAATTAAATCAATTAAATAGACTTTGAATAATAAATTATAAGATGTTTATCATATCATATTTTAAGAAGATTCATTTTTGTAAAATATAAACTATTAACTTATTAGAATATAGTTAAATATTTAACAATTAACCTAATTAATAAAAAGTATAGAACTCCGAGCAATATATATATAGGTAACAAGAAAATTCAAAAATTTTATAATAGCTCTACACAAGATTTTTATAAGACAAATAAGCAAACTCAAAATATAACCTTAAAAGTTATCCAAAAATAAGCAAACTAGTCATATAACCTTTAGTCTATAATTCTTTTTTATTAGTTAATAGTTATTTATAAAAAAAAATAAAGTACCATACTGAAATATTATTATTATTATTATTACATTCATCTATTTGTAATAAATTATCATCATCTATATGGTCATATACATCTAAATCAAATTCTTCTTTTGAACTTTTTGCATTTTCAACTTGAACAGGTTTATAAAAGTTGTAAATTATCCTTTGACTAGCCTTTGCTTTACACCCAGAACTTTTTGAATGATGATTTAAATAATCATCTTCATAGTATCTATTAAGTTTAATTGTTTTACTACAAATGCAATCAAATTTTTTAGTATTAATAATATATACTGTTTCAAAAATCATTCTTTACTATACTTTTATAAAAATATATTGATAAAATGATAAGATTATTATTATCCATTAATGTGTTTAGGGAAATGGCATGATTTATTAATTTTAGTTATATAATAAATATTATGATTTTTTTAATTAGAATGATAATCATTTATTTTTAAAAATTTTATGTAAAATTACCAAATTTATTTAAAAAATAAGCAATCGTAATATATAACTTTTCAAAATTCAGCCAGAATTAAGCAAATAAAAAATATGATTTCACCAAAAATTTTTATTAATTTTAAGCAAACTCAACTTCTAACTATAGATAAAACTATATCTGACTAAGCAAACAATTTTGCTACTTATATATATATTGCTCAGAATCCTGAAAGTATATACATAATTTATGCATAATTTATACAAAAAAAAAATAAATACATTTATTTTTACATTTATTATAACTTTTTATATTTATTGTATTATTTTTATTATTAAAAATTTACTTAAATATTAAAATTTATATATTTAATATATTGGATTAATGAATTATTATAAACCTTATAAAAGTATACAATTTAACTATCAATCAAATATTTTGAATGTTGATAATAATTAAAATTCAGTTAACATTTGAACTGAATTAGTTAAAATTTAACCAAATTATTATATGGTAAAACTTTTTATTTCAATTAGTGCTTTAAGAAATATTAGTATAATATACTAATGTTTATTTTTTTATTTTTGTAAAAAATGGCCTTAAAGACTTTGAGTAAGATTAATTTTTTCAAAATGGATTTTAAGAAACCTTAATATAATATACTAAGATTTCTTTTTTTTTAAAATTTTATTGGAAATAGTTTTAAGAATTTTTAATAAGTTAGACTTTTTCAAAATAGATTTTAAAAAACATTAGTATAATATATTAAAAAATTTTATTTTGAAAGGTAATTATAAATAAGAAGTATTTTTAATTAAAAAAAAAAATATTAATTGTCATTACTCATTATTAATATTCTTTTTTTATTTATTTTTTTTATAAAAATTCTTTTGAACATTTCAGTTATTATTTGTAAAACTGCTTTAATCTTATGATGATACTTAATTCCATTATATTGCTGTTATAATAGTACTTTAATTTTATTTAATTTTATAATAATATTTCAATTTTAGTTTTCTTTACTTTTATTATTATGAACTTTTATTTTTATTCTTATTTTTATCTCTATTCTTTATTTATTATCATTATTCTTTATTTTATATATAATAAAAGCATATATAATTTGTTATTTAAAAAATAGTTTATAATAAATAAAATAAGAAAAAGTTTTTGTATCATTCCAAATGATATCTGATTTTTTGTTACTTTCTGTTATATATAATTATATAATTATATGTATTTATTTATTATTTACCAACTATAGCAATAAAAATTTTTTTTCTTTTATCTTTTTCTTTTTAATATTTTAACAAAAATAAGATCAAATACTTTCAGATAATTTATTAAAAAAGATTATTTTATTAAGCTTAAATAATTATTTATAAAATTATATATATTTTTATAATAAATACATATGTATTTTTTTGTATTATGATTTTAAAGTATAAGTTTAATACTTTAGTTAAATGAAATTATTTATTATAACTTAAGTAAAATTATTTAATAAGTTAAAAACTATCTTCATTTAATAAATATTCATAAGGTTTAAATAATTATTTATAAATCTATTAATATTTTTAAGATAATATTAATTTATATATTTTTTGTTTATATTTATTGTATTTTATAAAATAATAAAATAAATCTTAATAATAAATAAATTTTTCATTTATTTTTATTAATAAATTTTTCATTTATTTTTACTAATAAATTTTGTAATTTATTACCATAGTAATGTATCTTCAGTATCATGTAATTTCATAATTTTGGCCAAAATTAAATAATCTGCAATAAGATTATCTTTTTAGAAATATTGTATAATTCAGTAAAATTTCAATTTTTAAAAAAAATAAAATTGCTTTTTTGGATTGTATAATATTATCTAAGATCCAAATAAGAAAATTTTGGCTAGCATTATAAAATTTGGGTAAAAATGATAAATAGTATTTATCATACTAAAAAAATTTTAAGTTCTACATGATAGGGTAATAATGTATCACCATGATGATAAATTACTTTTTTTTCTTTATTAATTCTAAAAGTTATGATAGCAAAAATCTAATATTATCTTAGATGTTATCTAAATAATTTCATAAAATAAATAAAAAATTAGCTAATAAAATTATTTGTAGATTATAATAAAAGATACATATTTTAAAATTTGTAGTAATATAAGTAATATATTTGGCTAATCAAATTCAATTAAAATCACATGATTTAGAAAATGCATTATAATACAAGAGCATATAAATTTTAAATCCTATATATATTTATATAATAATATTCTTTTATTTAGATTTAAATATAATCATTTTAATTTTTTATCCTCTTATAGTTAGATTTTGAAAGTAAATTTGCAAATACTTAAAATACTTAAGAATTTGCTTTTATATAAAATAGTATATTGAAATTAAAACTTTAATACAATAATAGAACTAAAGATTTATATAATAGATTAGTTAATTACTTCAATAATTCACAGATAAGGCTAAAAAATGGTTGATAAATCATAAGGACCTATTGCTAAAAGATTTTGATAACAAGATTCATCTTTATAAACACCATTTTATATGACAAGTTATACTTTTCTTTATAAAAGATATATTTATAATTTATTTATATGTAATTATTTAATAACATATATTATAATAAAATCTGATTAACTTATCAAAAAAAAAATATATTAATTAAAACTTTAAATAGATTACATATTTATTTTTAAATAATTAATTATTTGTTTATTGTATTATATAAAATTTTTCATAAAATTTTTTTATCTATTTAGATAAGTAAAAAAAAGTTTGTAAACTTTTTATTTAATAATAAAATGCTTTATACTGCTTTAAACTTTATTATATTAAAAGATGTAAAATATAGTTTTATATATAATAATAAAGTTTCTTTAAATTCAAAATCTAAGATTAATTATATTGCAATTATATTAATATAATTATACTAAAATTTTGCAATTTAAAAATTAGTTATTAGATATATTACTATTATTACTATACTTTATTAAAATTAAAATTACTTTTTATTTTATATATATACTAAATAAAATATATTCTTAATAATCTTTTTGCAAAAAAATTCTATAATTTGATTTATATATTAATAAAAGATTTAATTTTAAAGTTTGAACATTTTTAATAATAAAAATAGTAACTTTTTAAATAATTACTTAAAAGTAATATTATTATTAAGATAAAATAGTTTATTTAAGAATTTTAATAATATCTAAAACTTATTAGACTTATTATAATGAAATGAATTAAATTATAATAAAATCATATTTTTTGCATTAATATTAATAAAGATTATAAGTACGTATTTAAAGATTGGATTATTTTATTATTCATAATCTGTTTTTTAAATATGTTTATAGATAGAATATTAAAATTTTAACAAAATATATTTCATATATAATACTATTTGAAAAAATATGATAAAAAATTAATATTTGTAATTTAATTAATATATATAAAGCTTCTAATGAATTAAATTGAGTTAAATTATATTACAAATAAATTGAATTAAGTTAAATTAAATCAAATTAAATCAATTAAAATATTAATTAAATTTCTATATATTTTTATTATTATCACTATTTTCAAATTATTTAAAATTGCAATTGAAAATAACAAAAAAAGATATTATTAGAGTTTTAAATTAAATCAGATTGATTCAAATATTTAATCTGATCTGATCTAAAATTCAGATTAGATTATATTTTAACCTGATCTAATCTGATTTAATTTAAATCTTTTAATTAAAATTTATTCTATTTTTATGAATATTAATTAAAATAAAACAATTATTATTAAACTTATCTTATTGAAATGATTTAATAAATTATATTTTATTCTTTTAAGATTACTAGTTACTAAGATAATAATTAAGATTTTTATATCAATTCAAAAATATATATTATATAAAAACTTCAAAGTGATTTATCTTAATAAATATTACTTTTATTTAAATAAATTAATTACCACTAGATTTTTATTAATAAACCAAATTTAATAAACTATAAATAATTATTTTATGATTATTAGATACTAAAATATTTACAAAAAACTATTTTTATTTTTTTTTTAATACATTTAATTTATGATCTAATTTATTCTAACTATAGTTGCCTGCATAAATCTTCTCAAAATCCTACGATTAGTTTTGGCAAGATTTTATTATAGCTTTATTATAATTTTGGCAAAGTTTTAGCAGTTTTAGCATTCATAATAAGTTTTGGCAAGTTTTACCTTTCAGTAGAATTTCACCAACTTTTTAATAAGACTTTAATATAGTTTTGGCAAGTTTTACTTTTTGGTATTTTATCAACTTGGCTAAACCTCCTAGTTTTAGCAGGCAACATTAATTCTAACTTAAATCAAAAAGTTTAAGTTAAATCACACAAAATATAATCTAATCTGACCTGTTAGGAATTTTAGACACTATAAAAACACAAAAGAAATATTATTATACTTGAAGTTATGTAATGATATGATATAGGTAATATAAAATTTCAAATCATAATAACTTTATTTACATTTAAAATTTTCTTAATAAAATAATTTGAATAATGGTATTTTTATTAAAATCCAATTATTGGATTTTTAAAGTTTTATATTATTTATTAATTATAAATTAGCTATTTTGAATTTTTGAGAGAATCCAAATCAAAATTATTTTAACTATTTTAGCTATTTTAACTATTTTAACTATTTTAATTTTAGTTTCATATATAAATACTATAAAAAAAATAAAGTAGATGCTATAAAAATGACAAAGAGATGTTATAATATAAAAATAATAAAAAAAATATCTGGAAAATAATATGTGAATCATCTCTTGTTATTTGTAAAAAAAAAAAATAAAAAAGAGGATAATTTATAAATATTTTGCTTAACTTTATTTAATTTTATAAAATATATATATATATATAGATTTTTTTAGGTTTATACTAAAAAGTAGTATAATGCTAAATTGATTAATTTTTAATTTGATTTTTATAAATAATCATACTAATATAACCCTTTTTTTATAATAACTTTCTTTATCAGATCTATTAGAATTGCTTCTATAAAAAAAAAAAAATTCCGAAATTTGTAAATTAAAAATTTCAATACTATTTTCTTAACATAAATGAACAAATCTTTAGTTTTACAAGATTAAGTTTTGATTTAATTAAATAAAGATTTTCATTTTTCAAAGAATCACGATGTAAAAGCACTAATTTCCGAATATGGAATATGTTCTACATTATTTATTGTCAAATAAAAAAAGGTTTGAGACAACTGACAATGATTGTGGAGTAAACAAGATACTTACCTGCTAATGGAATTTTCCATTGTTCTGACCCCAAATTCTGAGAATATATGATTTAACCATATCAAGTTTGGACTTGGATAGTATTTTGAATGATGATCTAAAATAACTTTCGATTTTCTCTTATTTGGTAATGGCAAGGCGTCATTCATTAATTCATTAGAATGTCATCCTTCCAAAAAAAATCAGAATCTTGAAACATCATCAGATTTTTTTTTTTTTTCAGTCAATCGTTATCAGCTATCGTTCATCTACAGTATAAGAATAGTAATATTCTGATTCTGAATAAAAAAAAAAAAAAAAATATGGTAGTTTCAATTTATTTAATAATACATAATATTCAACATTATAGTCGATGAATTAGTAATAAAATCATATAAACTTTCAAATTGGAACGCACTAAGTAAAATTCAGTTTTATTGATACAATAAATCGGCTTATCTTGTCGGAGTAAAGAATTTCCAGAATTATGGGGGATAGGGGGACATAATTCATAACCCTAAATTATGTTGTTTTTACCGATCGATCAAACCGATCAAACCAAAATGAAATTTATTAGATTATCAAAAAAAAAAAAAAAATTATATATATAAAAAATACCACGTGCTAAATTTTGAATTCTTTGATTGGTGAAGATAAATTCGTATACATAAATATGAAAATATCAAATGTCAATTGTGTCATCGGAGTCATCGGGATACTATTTTGGTTATACAAAGTTTATGAAAAATTTTAAATGTAAATAATAGATATAAAAAAAATATAAACATTAACCTAAAATAAGTAAAATCTTATGACATTCTTGGAAAACCATGATTTACAAACAAAACATTTCATTGGTTAATAAGGTTTAACTTAAGGGGGAGGTGAGTGAAACTATAAAGGAAAGATAAGAGCCATATTAGGAAAAAGTGGGGTTCACCTGAAAAATGAAATTAAAACCGGAAATGAACAACTTGTTTGATGGGGCAAAAAAAAAAATGATTACCAAAAAAAAAATTAATAAATTTTTTTTGGAAGTAGTAGAAAAAACTAGATTTATTTATTTATAATAAAGTTTATTATTTTTATATAACTTGAAGCAAATAAATAAATCTGTAATTTATCTGTTATAAAGAAATGTTTCAGAATGTTTGTTTTTCATATGTCGTAAAATTCTTAAATGAATTCTAAAAGTTGATTGGATCATTTATTTTTAATTTTAGATATTAATTTAAATTCCTAATGTACAACAATCAAAATATGATTGGATCACCAAAAATCATTCCCCAAAATTTGAGATAACGAAACACAAAAACTGCGAATGATCAAAATTATTATGCAAATAGACGCAGTTAAAAAATGGGAATATATAACATTTCACATGAAACTTTTTTTTTTAGGAAATCAATATAGAAAAAGTCACATGTAGATATTATTGATAAAAAAGATAACTAAAGATTCTGTTACTTAAAAAGATTACTAGGTAATTTTTTTTTTTTTTTACAATTCTCATGCATCGAAAAGAGAAATATTACTCGTGTTGTCGTGTGTACAGTAACTTTTGACAGATTTTTTTTTACATGTAAGGTAGATTCGCGGAGGTACAGGCTTACAGGTCGGAATCGGAATCTTTTTTTAAATGTGGATCGGATGTGAGAAAAGATGTTGGATGACAAGATAATGCATAATTATATTTTCTCGAGGTTTCGAGGCTTTTAAGGGCTAAAGGCTAACCATTATCTCATTGTCTCATTAACGGAGAAATTAGCCATAATTTTTAATTACCTCTGCATCTTTTTTTCACAAAATACATACTTTTTCTTTTTTTTATGTCATATCTCACAAGAAAACTTGTAATATGCAGTTAAAATATATATATTACGGCCGGTAACAATTATAAAATTTTAATATATTATTCCCTTTAATTATAATAATTGAGTCACAAGTTCCTTTTATATGCTTTGTTGATCTCTTGAAGGCTTAGTAAGAAATTTATAAAAATAATAGGGGAGTTTTTATGTATTACAGTATCGATTGACTAGGGGATTACTAGAATAAATTTAGGAAGTGATGTTCACTCAAATAAGAAGGCATGTATTGATGTAAATTTCGGGAGATTGTCAACTTTCTTTATTTTTAAATTTTTTTTTAAAAAAATCATTTAAATTTTTATTTTCGAGGAATTAATTATAATAATTACCATTAACATACATCAACATACCCAAAATGATGCTCAAATATTCTTTGGATATCATATCGTGGTTCTATTGTTTTGGAAATATTTATTTGTGTACAATTGTTGTTATTGTTATTTAACGTTTTATTATTTATTTAGAGTTATTATTATTTAAACTTTAAAATCCATCATCATCACATTTAAGATAAAATGACATCACTTTCTTCGGTTAACCTGACGGTTAAAAACAAACCATGAACAATCAACAATATTTCTTTTTTACAAATTGACATTCGCGCGCCAGATTTCTATTAGTCTTACATATCAATTGTAATATTTTTTTTTTTTTTTTTTTTTTTTTTTTAAAAAAAAATGGACTTTTTTTTTTTCTTATTCTTCTGTGCTTTATTTTGCATTTATTATTTTAGGAAAATTATAATCGATGTGCATGCATCAATCCAATCATTAAAAAGAGATTGATAAATTTGTTAAAGGAAAGGGCGAGAAAGAAAAAAAAAAAAAAAAAAAACTTTTAAAATTTCTTTTCTAAACAATTAACCATATTGTTTAATGTTAAAATATATAAAAAAAATTTTTTCAATGAAACCAAATTCTTGCGCAATATTACTCAGTTTGAAAAAGTTATTTCTGTCTTTTAAATAATAAGACATTTTCTCATCCATTGTTCATACATTGTTTAAATTTTTTTTTTAAAATGTTTCGAATAACTATGGAGGACTACGTCATGTCACCGTGTTCAGCCATCAATCATTTTTTGACAGCCTAAAAGTAATCTTCAATAATTTTCTCCTTTTATGAAAAAAAGTCCTATTAATTATTACTGAGTAGGAAAGTAAAAAAACAATAGCAACTAAATTATAATGTAAAAAATTTGGTGATTAGAAAATCATATGCTCTTTACGTACATACCCTCAACTGACTCACTTCTTAATATTTTAAAGTTCTACTTTTTTGATCAAATTATAAGTCACACATAAAATATTTTATCATACTAACAATGTTTTAATGGTTAAGAAAAAAAAGTCTGAACACACAGTACAGGGACCACCGACCGTTTTTCCGTGTAAATATTAATTACTCATCAATCATAACACAAATCAAGTAAAATCATGTTTTTTTTTGTTCCCAATTACCACAACATATTATACATAATATTATAATATATATATTTAACCCTAAATTTTTTCTTTTTTTTCTTCCTTCTTTTTTCCCCACAATTAAGAAGGACCCATACTTGGCTCGAAAAAAAATATATATATCTCATATATCTTATTCCTTTTTTTTTTTTTTTTCTTTTGGTTTCATATCACATATATATTATTTATTGTATTTTTATTTATTATTATTATCTTTTTTTTTTTTTTTTTTTTTTTTTTTATATATAAATATATAGAAATATAAAATTTTTTTTTTCGCCCGGTTCATTGAATAAATAGAAGTTACTTTTTTCGGTCTTAAAAATACTTTAG
>QKYT01000007.1:405173-448262 GCA_003550305.1 Glomus cerebriforme
AAAAAAAAAAAAATTTGTAATTTGTAAATTTTTAAGTTTGAAATAAAAAAAAAATTTTTTTTTAATTATATAATTGCATTATATCATAAATATTATTAAATATTGTAAATAAGTTTAATAAGTTTACAATAAACAACAATAAGCCGTATTAACAATATAAGCCAATATAGAAATATAGAGTAATAAATTAGTAATAAGCCAACAACCAACAATAAGCCAGCATGCGTAGTGTTTGAAAAAAATATCAATCAATAATTAAAAATCGATCAAAATTTTTTCTTGAGCCTCAATTAATGATTCAATGTTTTAATCAATGATTCAATGTTTTTTTTCCATAATCAATGATTTAATGTTTTTTTTTTTCCTCAATCAATGATTCAATGTTTTTTTTTCCTCAATCAATGATTTAATATTTTTAAAAGATTATTGGTTTCTTCTCTCCGTTCATAGCCACATTTTTTTTAAAAAAATCTTTCATTAATCCATATTCATATTCAATATTCATATGAAAAAAATTTGCTGTGTAAAAAGATAAATTTTTTTGATCTTTAATCGCGTATATAAAGGATTAATTTACGCGAAAAAGATTTGTTAATTTTAATTCAATATTTTTTTTTCATACAAACATTCTTTTTCTTATCAATCTCGTGACATTTAACTAATCAATCATCACTTGATCTACCAAATCAAAAAATTCTACGTTGAATTTTTGATTGTAGTCATTCTTATAGTAATTTTCCAATCATGAAATTTAACGATATTATTTTATCCGATATATTGTATATCGAACAACTTGAAACAGAATATGATATATTAATTAGAGATCTTATAAGGAAAAATCTCTAAATAAATTTATCATGAATTATATTGATATTAAGCAGAATGTTCTATATTTACAAAGTAAGTGATTATCTAAAAAAAAAAGCTTTTCATATTGTATTAGTAATTTTTTTTTTTTCTTTAACCAATGAACATTCTTTTTTTTTTTTACACCCTTTTTTTTAACAAAGAAATACTTTGATTCTTACAATTATAAATTTATAGAAATCAAAATGAAATATCATCTATGCAAGACGAAAATTCAGGAAATAGAAATCAAACTCCTCCAACTGACTATGAAAGATTTCTTTGGTCTGGAAGATGAAAATGATGATTACTAAGAAAGGATTTGAGAAATTTTAAACAGTCTTGAGGAGATACTTCGAATTGATTCTATAAACACCAGAATACAATCTACACAGCGCATCAAGTCTGGAAATGCTTTGCGATCAAGCTTTTCTCTTTTGCAAGTTTAAGAATTTCTTGAAAATCGTCTTGAATTTGAATCATTCAATAATCGTTATTGAATTTGGAAAACTTCAAAAGATAAACACAAATGGATTTTGTATATATATACTATACGTAAATATATACAAAGTCTCATTATTATTAATAATAATAATATCATATCCTTAATAATACAAAACATATAACAGTTGATTATAATAACATTAATTATTACAAAAAAAATTGTGTTTATTAATTAATGGATGATAAATCATTTTCAACATATTAACTAATAGAGATATTGTCATATGATGATAGTAATTTAGCAAATTTTATTGCGGAGTATGAAATCATCATAATAATACGTCTAAATTAAATCTGAAAGTTAAAAGGCTTAATCGCAAATCACGATAATAAAAATTACTATCAGTTACATTAAAGTTTCTCAATTAATCCAGTTAATGAATGAAATCTATTAATCAACAACCAATTAGAGATATCATAGATTTAATTCTAATTTACAGAGTTTAATGAACAGATCAATGAACTGTAAATTAAAAAGATGACGATAAAATCGACTATTACAAAAGGAGTTGGTTGCATGTAACAGACCTCAAAAATTTTATCAACTAATTAGATGCTAATCAAGTCTATTTTCTTAATGGAAAATTTGGATATAATACTCAAAAATTACATTTCTTTACCATTGTCACATTTAAACAAGTATCAATTTTATTGTGAAAGTTTACATTGCTAAATATATATCTAGTTGACTAAGCAGCATTAATTTAACGAAATCAGCTTTTATATCTCTTCTATTACTAAGAGAGCGGCACATGCTTTGTGGTGTTTGCTAATATTATATAATATATTAAAAATATTTTTTAAAATGAATTTCTATAATTAATATCCGGACAGAATGCATCACCTCAATCTAGGATTATTCAATTATCAGATGACTTACACAAGAGGAATGCTGAAAGACCTGTGTGGCCAAGTGGCCTGCTAGCCAATGCATAATATGATGAAATAGTACTCCCAAATTTTTAAGGAAGTTGATGATATTAAATTCTTTTAGTTTTTCTAATTTGTTAAACAAAATTACAAAAAAAATGGATGAAGTAACATCATGGAATATAGATGAAGATAGTATTAAAAAAAATTTAAAAGAAATTCAAAAATATATTAAAAAAGAATATAAAAACGAAGAACATTCAACATTTAATAATAAGTTAATAATATCGATAATAGAGATGACAGAATACAATTTTTAAAACAGAATCACAAAGTTATTTACGATAAACGTATAACTACTAATGTTTTATGAAGCTTTTAAAAGAATTTTTACTGATTTAACTAAAAAATCAAATTTAAATACTTAAATATCATACATGTTAACACAAGTTATACAAGTATCAGGGTCAAATGCTCCTGCAGTTTGCAGAATACTTTTTATTTTTTAAAAATTAGGAACATAAATTATTATTATAGATTATCATCATCAATTTATCCCTTACCACCGCGGAAGATCTGGCTGCGCCGAATGGCAACTGTGTAATAATGTTGGTCGTCGTATAATTCTTCCATCTTCGTTTGCTGGTGGTCTGTGCCATATGTATCAATTATATCAAGATGCAATGGCTATTGTAAGTTGCTTTGGCAAGCCCGATCTCTTTGTAATATTCACCTGCAATCCAAAATGGCCTGAAATTACCAGGAAGTTAAGGACCTCGTCCAAGTGCTATTGACTTGACTGCTCGCATATTTCATATAAAATTGCAGAAGTTTTTAAAAAATTTATTACACAACAACTGTCTTGGTAAGGTTATAGCATATATATATGTAATAGAGTTTCAAAAACGTGGTTTACCACATACCCACTTCTTACATGAGAAAGCTAAGAAACTTTACCAGTTTCAACTGGTAGATATCCAATCATTTTGCAAAATGGAACTCGAGCGGTTGAATAAAACCGTTTCTATTCTACCTCTTTCTCCTTCACTTCTCTTTTCTCTTCATTTTTTAGAAATGGAAGTGATGGGATATATTTGCAAGTTCTAAAATGTTACAAACTCACCAATTTCTTTACTGCTGGAGACGGTATAGACCAAGGAGAGATCATCTCTTCTTTAGTTTAGCGAATTTTATAGAAGAATCAATATCTGCATCTGCAACCTTATATCATATTAGATGATAAAAAATATTTTTTTCTTGATGAAATAATCAAGCCGATTTATCCAGATCAATCAACGAAAAGTATCGTTAATCGAACTCTTAAAGGCCCAAGGAATTATATAAAGATCTATTAAGTATCAAGACTTGTTTGCTTGGGATTCGTCACAATTGGGGATGAATTTAAATGTAATTAGAATAGATTATTAATTTATAAAGACTAAATTCATCAAGAAGCATGGTATAAAAAGATAAAATTGCCATTGCGTCTCCACCCCTTTTTTTTATAAATTATTCATTTATTCTCATATGTTTTTAAAAGTCTTGGATGAAAAATTTTTAGTTACATAAACGTAATATTATATATAACGCGATTTTTGTACATCTTTGAAACACGCATTCATTTATTTGATCACTTTTTTACTTTCTTTTATATTATGATCTTTTATATTATAATGAACAATAGCAACTTTGAAAATTTTATTAAATATAATACTGCTGAAAATTCTGTAAATGTCCCATTTGGTCAAGTTGCAGAATTTTATCTTAAAGTCACCTTTTACTTAAAAAGAAAAAATTATTATGAATTAGGAAAATAAAAATATCAATTAATCAGTAATTAAAAGTTAAATGGGTTGATTTTGTCTGTTTTATGCAATATAATAATAATGATAGAGAAATGTTCATATAAATTTTGATCCTTTTTTTTTAATAATTAGCCGAAAATGATATCGAAATCTCCCAAGAGAATAATATAATTGTTTTTTGACTATTGTTTTATTCTTTCGATAAGAACGTTTCCTAATTCATAAAATCATTACTTAACAGAAATTATATATGAATGTCAAACTACGGAAAGAAAGGAACTTTCTGGGATTAGTTCTGAATGCTGACATCTATTCCAAAATTACCCGCACATTAAGGAAAGAAAAATTGACCTAATTACGTAACAATTTACATTACATAAACATTATAACTGATAAACATTATGTAAATTTGAGCGGTACAAAATAAACGAACCGATTGATTATATTTTGTGCTAAGCCTCGTCAGTAAAAATCGGAATGAACTAGATCATATAATAAGATCATATAATGTTTGATGTACGAAATCAAGTTTTTTTTAATTAAATTTTTCCGGCGAAAAAAAAAAAGGTAAAAGCCACAAAAATCCCGCATATTAACAAAAATAGTTGATTTCAATGTTAACATGAGTTTTATTTAAATTTTCGTCTTTTAGATCAAAAAATATCTCATTAGCTAAGCCATTTTTATTTGAATTTATAAATTAAAACAAAACGAGGTTAAAATTTTTCAATTAATACGCGTATTTTATCGGTTATACAACACATTATTGTGGAAGTTACAGTCTAACAGATCATACTTTAAAAAAAAAAATAGGTTTCATTGTGTAATACAAACAAAAGTTCAGATTTAATAAATAATCCGTAGTGTGTCAAAATAATTTTTAATTTTTTTCAAAAGTAGGGAAAAGATTATTAATAAACGATGTAAGTGACTTCCCTTTTACGATTTATAATAGTAAATATATGCTTAAGCTTTTTGAGTTGATATATAAATAGGTCATCAGAAAAAATTCAAAATGTACAGGAACAAATTGATAAAACAACTGGTGAAATACGTAAGACTCTTCAAGAACTTGCTGATAGAGACGAAAAATTAGATCAATTAGCAGAACATACAAGTATATGATCATTCCCTCTAATCATCATTATTATGATTTTAAAAGATTTTTATAATCAAAATTTTATTATTATATTTAATAGAGCATTTAAAAGAATCTGCTGGTCAATTTAAACCTGTAGCTACAAAACTTCGTAGGAATATGTGGTGGAAAAATGCTAAAATGACTGTTATTCTTACTGTAGTTATAATTCTCATCTTGGCCGCTATCATTGGTAGGTTCAATATTTATTATTATATATCATTATTAGTAAACCATTTCATTCATAAATTAACGGATATTTTTAATTATTTAAAAAGTTCCAACTGTTCTTAAATTTCAAGGAAAAATTTAAAAAGAGAGATATATATATATTATAATCATAATTAATTGATATACGTGTTATAGTTTGCATATATTAAGTTTTTGTTTTGTTTACTTATTACCTTCGTACGACTCGCTAAGTATTCTTTTTAGTTTTTATTTATTATTTATTTTTGTATATTAAAAAAATATGATCCAATTCGGATTCACCGGATATTTTGAACCATTGTGTGTACATATTATTGAAGTTCTTCCAGGAAATGATGTTTTCAAATGATCAAAAATTTATCTGTTCGATGACCTATAAAATTTAAAATTTGTTATTTGAAAAAAAGTCACCTGATAAAAAACGTAAAGACATTAATCAATTGATTATGATAAATTGCAACAAAATATGCCGTTCCTACATGAATATTCTCAAAAAAGATCGCCTCACTCATGGAGTTTTATTTGTCCTTTATCTATTGCCTGTACCGAGTTATTACTCATTGCGTCTTTCATATATTAAAATGTGAAAATGTGAAATACAATGCAAAATAATGCTTCGTATCTAATTTTGATAACTTTATTAAATAATTCCTATATTTATTAAATGAGTTTGGCATTATCTAATTTTGTTCAAATCGAGGAATTTAAAATAATTGATTCATTCATTCACGTGACAGGCTTTTTTTTTTGATAAACGGAACGTCATTATACTACCGAAAAACATGCCACCAAAAAAAATACAACCTTGATCTTTTTGACATGCTGGTTTTTTGCCACAAAAAATAAGATAAAATATAATCCGATAATTAATATCTGATATAATAACTTAGCATTTAAATATTACTCAGCCTTCATTATTTTACAAACAACTTAATAAATGGATTTTGGAAGAATACTGTATATTATAAAATTAATAAATATATAATGAAGTAAAAATGGAATTAATACATATTGAATAAAAGTATAAAATAAATAATTCTATTATTATATACAGAAAGCAGGCAACATTACCAATAAAATTAAAGATGCAAAGTTAAATAAAAATAAAAAAAATGAAGATAAAAATTCTTTATTCAGTAAAATTGATAAGAAATAGTAAAGGCAAAAATTATATTATAATTATTAAAAATTTACATTTTTCAGTAAAATTAGAAGAAAAATCATTATATTTGCAATATAACAAATAGAAATATATAAATTAAAAATTTTACTATTTAAATATTAGAAAATAAAATAAAATAATTTGATTTTTACTAATAATACCTTAAGACATGTAAATTTATAGATTTATATCTTAAACTAAAACTTTGCATAAATTAAATTATAAACTTATAAATTAACTTGAATTTTTTAAGCTAAATTAAATCAGTTTAATTAAACTATTACAAACTTTTTTAAATATTATTTTTCTTTTAACAATTTTTATAAATACTTTAAAGTTTAAAATATTTAAACTGATTATACTAGTAAAAAAATTATATTTTATAATATAATATTTAATATTATATTATATACTTTATATATATTTTTATATATCAAATTTTTTTTTCTGACTATTTTTAAGAATACTAAACAATTTTAATTAATATGACTTTTTTAGTTTAAACTATAGTTTTGTGAAAATACATACTATAATATTAAATACCAGTAGTTTGAAATAGTATATTATTATTTTTTTTATTATTTTTTTTTAGAAATTATATAAATATTTTAGAATAGTTCTGAAAATAATTGAAAAAAAAATAGATAAAAAGGTAAAGATTTATATTAAATTAATATTATATAATAAATATTATTATTATTATTTTTTAATTAAGAAGTTCTAAAGGTATTTATTAAAGCTTTATTTATAATATATACAATTTATAAATTCTATTACTTTATATTAAATCCTTCATATTCTAAAAATTAAGATATAACTTGTCAATTAAATATTATTACTTTTATTAAAATCTATTATTTATTAATTTAAAAATATAATTTTAATATATATAATATTTTATTATCTAAAATAAATAAAGGACACTATATTTTTACTATATATACTATGGAAAATTTTCAGTTATATGAATATTACAAGCATTTTTAATTAAATTGTACTATAATCATATGTAATGGATTTTTATTATATCTATTTAAATAATATTATTTATTATAAATTTTTTTTTTTACTTCTTTATATAGTCATCTTCTATATAATTATACCATATAAAATTTCCTTTATTTTAGATATATAAATATATAGTACTATAAATAAACATATAAAAATCACTTTTTTCTTTTATAGTATAATCATACTTATTCTTTTTGGTTTTAAGGATGTGACTATAAGGGGGGTTGAGACTGTAATATCATTTAAATAAATATAATTATTTATTCTTTAATATATAAAATGATATCTCGCTTTATAAAAAAAAAATTAAATCACATGATTTAAATCTAGTCAAAATTAAGATATATAGCTGAAATTCGGCTGCTTTCTACGTTAGTATTCTTGGAATGCTAATTAGGAGCCATTTTAAATAAAGATTAAGTTGTGATCCCTTCGACATCTAGCGACGTTACACGAATTCAAGAAGCCTAAGAATTTTTATATCATCATTATTTATTTTTAGAATTTTTTTCTTTTTCTTTTTTTTTTTTTTTTTTTGGAGAAAAGCGTATGTTATGCAAAAATACAATGTACAAATTTTAATTTTAAAATTCCTAACTCTAAAAGTAAATTATTTATTATCAAAGGCGTTACTTGTCTGGAAAAGTGGCGGCGGCTGTCATAATAAAAATTTACGATTATTTGCATATTTTTTTTAATTTATTGAACCGATTGATCATGTATTTAAGATTTTTATTTATGGCGAATTATATATCAAAGCCTCATCAGTAAATCGGAATGATAAAAAAGTGGCTTAGTTTAATATAGATAAAAATCACGTATTAAACCGGGTTTTGTAATTCGATTGATTGAAATATTTCCGCTTGAAAGTTAAAAGCCATTAAAAATAAGTCTTAAAATTTTATAATATGAAAGCCATTTATATGAAGTTATGAACCTTTCGTTCATATTTCATTAGCCACAATTTTATGATTGCCCCTTGTTCAAATAAAGACAATGTTAAAATTCAGCCAGTACTACAAGACTATTAATAGATCCAAACTTTAAAGAGTTATTCATTTAACAATCAATTATTATTTATAATTCTCAAGATATCCGTAGTGGCAAAATATTTTTTTTTTCGTAACAAGAGAAACACCGCCGCAATTGTCATAGAAGTTTTTTTTTTAAAGTAGGAAAAAGATTATTAGTTAACGATGTAAGTGTTCCCTTATATTTTATAACGGTTAAGAAAAGTTTTTCCTTCGTTAAAAGTATATGCTAAGCTTTCTGTGTTAACATAGGTCATCTGAAAAAGAACATTATGAAAGAGTAGGTTCTCCAGGGCCTCCTCGAACCAAAATTGAGATGGTACAGCAACAAGTTGATAATACAAAAGGTGAACTACAGAAAACTCTTCAAGACTTAGCTAATAGAGGAAAAAAATTAGAAGAATTAGAAGAACAAACAGGTATATGGCATTCAAAAAAAGTATTTCTCTTTTAATTCTTTTCTTAACCAAAAATTATTATTATATTTATAGTTATGTTATCAGATTCCGCTTCGGTGTTTAAAACTAGTTCTTCAAAAGTTCGTAAGAATATGTGGTGGAAAAATACTAAAATGACTGTTATTCTTACTGTTACAATAATTCTCATCTTAGCCGCTATCATCGGTAGGTCCAATATTGTTACATGTCATTATTAATAAATATTTCATCACAACTAACACCTTTTCTTTTGGATAATTTAAAGTTCCAACCGTTCTCAAATTTCAAGGAAAAATCTAAAAGAGATTTTTTTTTTTAAATCGTAGTCATTTAATAATTAATAATTTATTGTGTATATAATATTATCCACTTATTTATTCTCCTCCTCCATAATTCATACGCACCCATCCGAGTCCTTAATAGTCCTCATTAATTCGTTTAATTTAAATTGAAAAAAAAAGAAACAAATAGAAATTAACGAACTTTTATTTTATTATTTTACTTTATTTGTATAATAAATACGGTAATCACTTGAAAAGAAAAGAAAAAAAAATTGTTTAAAGACATTTAAATTGATTAAAGAAAGGATACTAACAAAAAATCATGGAAGATGTACGTATAATTTAAACAGTGTATTTCATACATCTTGTTTCTTCATGAGTTTCCTTACATTTTAAACTACAATATTTCATTCCACATTTTTTACAAGCATAAGCTGAGATAAATCCACATACTGAACAAAATTTTCTTGGAGGAAATCTAGATGGTTTAGCAGCTGATGTTAAGTAAGTTGGAATATCCGGTGGTTTCTCTACAATTCTCTAAAAAAGAGATATTTAATTAATAAAATTTAAATTTATAAAAAAATATATATATATATTAAGTATTACCGATTCATCTAATAAAGCTTTAAAGCTTCTTTTTGATAATGATTTTATATGTTGACTTTTAGTTCGTTTCGATTTTCGATCTACAAATGATAAATATTAGTAAAAAGTTAAAATTAGATGATGATAAAAATAACAAAACCTTATTAAATTACGTTGACTTGTATCAGCTAAATCAGAAAAACGACGTGGTTTTGAAATTGTTCCTGTTACAATTTCAAGTTCTGGTATTTCTTGATAATTATCTTTTTCCAATTCATTTAAATGAATTTCTATATTTTTCCTTCGCGTTACTTCGTCAATTTCTAATTAAATTTTTAAAGGGTTGTATAAACGTTTTTGTGTAAGAAGGAATGGAATGTGATTAAGAAAGGTGAAGTAGTGAATAAGTACCTTTTTGTTCTTTTTTTGACATTTGAGAGAAAAGAAGTGGTAAAGCTAAAAATAAAAAACCAATGTCAAGGCATGGCCAAAAACAATTCCATCTGTCAAAATTATTATTAAAAACAGATTGCTACTCATTGTTACACTAACCGGTACACATATTTTAGGTAGATTATCATTTAACTTTGTAAAATTTTATTTAAGGAAAACGCGAAATAAATAAGTAGATATGTGGACTCCAACAGTATTGAAACGTGCTTTGGGACAAAAACGAGTAAGTCTTAATAATATGAGAGCTGCAGGCAAGTGTTAAAAAATTTTTATGTTTAAGTTCATAACGAAGTTACTTCTAAAAAAAACTTTTTTTTTTTTTTTTTTAGTTGAAGTTTTAGAAGCAATAAAAATCCCAGATAATGCAACAATAATCGAAATATCTCCCGGTAAGTTAATTAAATTATTCATTTTTCTGAATTCATTCATTCTTATCTTTATTGTTTATTGATAGGAATGGGCTTCTTAACACACGCATTTTTACATCATACAAATGCACGAAAAATACTTGCATTGGAAAAAGAGAATAAATATATAAATGAGTTATCAATATTAGCAAAAGAATCAAATGGTAGATTGGAAGTTTTGAATGCTGATGTTTGGGATTGGAGTATTTATGATATGTTAAAACATCGTTTAACTAATTTACAGGTTCATTCTTGGGAAGAAGGTATTATCTATTATTTTGAAAAAAGCAAGTTTTCCTTTTCAAAAAATATTAACTTTAAAAACCAATATTTTTGTTAGTTCATCCTAATTTAATTTCAGTAGTTCATTTTCCAAATACAACAAAGGGGGAAATATTATTGAATAAATTATTATCAAATTGTCATAATAAATGCGGACTTCATTATTTTGGCAGATCTCGTATGAATCTTATTGTACCAGAAAAACCTGCTGAGGTAATTTTTTTTGTTTTGGCTATATAATTTCAATTTTAATGTCAGTTCTCTCAGATTATTTTTGATTTTAATATTTAGAAATTATTAGCGAAGAAAGGTGAAATACAACGACATAAAATAAAAATTGAAGTTGAAGCCGTAGCGGATATTGAAGTGTTAAAATTTTTTTCTGAAAAAGCTTTTGTTCCAAATGTAAATATATATTTTATCCATTTATTTTGTTTTTCAAAAAAAAAAAATTTATAATTTGTTTTTTTAAAGGTTCAATGTGTATTATTCGGATTGACACCACATACGGAATCAAAAATAACGGGTAAAATAATTCTGGATTTAAAAATCTCATATGATAAAATATTATCGTTCTAAATAATTTGTTTTTTATTAGCTCCATGGCATACATTTCAATATGTAATAAAAAATTTGACGGCAAGAAAAAATTCTAGATTAATTGAAATGTTAAGGTAATATTTAAACATTTATTTGTGTATATTAACTTAATTCTCTCGTCGTTTTCACTAAAATCTTGGATATACCAAATAATAATAGTACACTAGGGGCTGGAGCAAATACAATAGCGAAAGAATTATCATTTAGTCCCAATCTACCAGTAAAAAATATGTCTATTGAAAATTATAATGAAGTTTCTATTTTATTTGAAAAATGGCCTTTTAGGCCTAACCTTGATAATATATATTATACACCTGCAAGAAGGAAATAATTATTTTGATAAATTTTTTACCGTAATCAATTATTTAAAAGAACAGGTAAAATAAATTAAAAAAATCTTTTCAAACACCACCTTTATCCAAATTTCCATTTATATCTAAGGTTTTTGAAATACATCATTGTATGATAAATTAATAGTATTAATTAATACTTTTTTAGATTTTAAATAGCAATAATAAAAACCTTAGTGGTATTTTTTTTTTTTTGTATGTAGTAAAAACTTTATTAATCAAGAACGCGCGGCATGGCAAATCTCGATCGACACGTTGTAGGATTAAAAGTGTTTGTACCATAAACAGATAAGGCTAATCAAGTTTAAATGTTACAAACTTAAAATTCTCCGAATTCAAATGAATGTTTTTTTTGTTAATTTTGGTAATTGTGCAAAACTTTATTATCAATACTGTGTTTCTTTCTCTTTCAAAACTTAAAAATATAGTTCGTGAAACTATTAAATAAATGAAATAAATGAACAAAATATTATGATCATCTGTTGGGTTCAAAGTCATGGGGGGACTATATAAGGTTACAAGAGGAAATATATGAAAGATAAAAGATCATACCTACAACTTTTCTTTTGGATTTCTTTATATTATATCCATTATTTTGAGGTCGATCAAATCATCAGACCTCATTTTCTTACAAAATTCTTTGTTCACAAAGTACGCAATTTAAAACATATAAACAGTTGTACAGCAATTTGTAAGCAACAAAATGTACCTATATATATTACATGGCCTTTTAATATTTATTAAAACTTACCTTGAATCTAAAACTTATTATAACCGATAACATAACCTTTTAAATCTTTCATAACATGAGCTGGTAAGTAAAATAATAAAACAAAGTAAAACAAATGATTATAACAATTTTTCATTATTACAGAAAATTTATTCCCGGTTTTTATGATTATTGAGCATTTTATTCAAAATAGCCGTTGCTCTCGCCTTTGCTGGTACAGTCTTATATATAAAAAAAGATTTCTTCGAATCTAAGAAGAAAAAACCTGGAAACTCCCCAGAAGATCCGGATTCAAAAGAAATTAATATTAATCCTAAAGAGATTCCTTCAAGATCTATTCCCGCTAGAAAGAAAGATATAACAACTATTCAAATTGAAATGGATGAATCTGACTCAAATGAATCATGGGAATTCATAGATGATAACGATGATAATGATAAATGATTATACTCAATTATGAGTGAAAAAATTATTGATGGCTGTTATGAAATTTGTAATGGTAATGATTGGGATTTGGGAGAAATATAGAAACTTATTTATATAAATTTTATAAAATAGAAATATTTATTCATTAATACATACATTAATACATTAATAACAATCAATAATACTTTTCTTTCGCTATAATTACATTCGGTTGTGGCAGCGGGAATTTAAATAAATTAGCTTTTAGAATAGCTAATGCAAATACTCAATGTATAGTAGTACAAACTTCTCGCACTAATAAAATCATTCGCGCTATTTTATTTCTTTCATTCTTAGTATTAACTGATAATTTTCTCAGGATCATGGTTTTTAACTGTATACTGCACATTTTGCGTTACTGTATTACCTGTGTTACCTGTAAAAATTTAAATTTATTCAATAATTTTTTTTTTTTATTTTTTAAAAAAAATGTCATTTAGTAATTCACAAATAATACTTCATTTATTATCAAAAAATGGTCCACAAACATCAAAACAATTATTATCACACATAACAGAATATCCACAACTGACATCTCATTCCTTTTTAAAATCCAAAGTATTAAATAATATGAAAGATCAACAATTAATTCATAAAAAAATATCAAAGAATGATCCTAAATCCAAAAATAAACCTTTATTTCTTTGGCATATTAATGAAGAAAAAATTAATAAAAATGCTCATATGAAATTGTATCCTCAAAATGAAAAGAAAGTCGTGCAAGTTGAGCAAGAAGATAAAGGTATTTTTATTTTTTAAACGATCTAGGCTCGTTAATTTTATTTAGAACAATAACTTTATTTTATATTTAGATAACGCCTAAGATTTAACCTGCAGTAAGATTATAATTTTCACATTTATCAATTTAAACAAAATTCTTTTTTCTTTGTATTAAATAATAACAAAATTTTTTTTGCTATTTTTAGAGAAGGAAGAGGAGGAAGTCATTGAAAATTATATTTTAAGGCCGAGAAAATACGCATGACACTTTTCCCTCAAACATTGAAACAAAATAATAAATTTACTAAATATATTTTAATATTCAAAAGTTTCAATAAAGATAATTTGCAGAAAGCATTATTATTAGTTAATTCTCCAATTATCCTATCTGATTCACTCAAATTTCGCGTGATTATGAATAATATAATTGCTTCAATAAAATTACGAATATTGATTAAATCACGAATACGGTCGAATGTTGAATTTACTAATTTATTTATTTTAAATCGAAATATTAATTTAAAAATTCAAATTATAGTTAACCATATTCGTTGATTATTATAATACATTTGAATCTAATACCAAATCGTAATAATTTTCTATAATATTTCCTTTGTCAATCCAAAGATTTCTTCAATATAAGTATCCCATTCATATATATCGATCGTTATTCACTTACACAAGAACATTTTAAATATTCCTCCCATTTTTCTCGCAAAAAAACTGTTTTATTATTAACGATTCATTGTATGAGCAGCTGCGGTGGTTGGTTGTTGTGCTTCTCTTCTAGCAGCATCTTGTAATAAAGCTGTATCTACTGCACTGGCAGGTAATTGTACATATCGTACAACTGACCCACGTATAAAACAATTCTTGACTGCCATCTGTTTTTTGGTCAATCAGAAAAACCTTTTCAGTATTTAATTTTACGCGAAAATAAAAAAAAACGTAACCTATTCTAAAATAAATAAGTATAAATACCATATGAGGATATTTTGTATCATCCACTACCCGAATATCATCAAGTTTGATATTTAAGAATTGATCAACTGATGTTAGAATACCAGTAATTGCTAAATCATTTTTCAATTCTACTGTCACTTGCTGTCCAATAAGTGTCTTGAAAAATGAATAAAACAACTATGAGGGGGAAGAGAAAAAAAAAACAAAAAAAAAAAAGGATTAAATCATAAACTCGTCGCGCGTTTCAATTGTTCTTTTCATTCACCACATCAAAGCAGGATTTTTTTACAAGTTAAAAAGCGAAGAAACGAACCATTATATAAGAAGGTGTACGTGAAATTTAAAAATTTCAAAAAAAAAAAGAAAGTTTTCCGAAATTAAAAGTATTTAATCTGCAAAAATTGACTCTATATAAATTGCCAATCATCGTGTAACAGTAATTTTTATTGTGATAGTTTTTTATAAGATCTACACCCGAAATTTTTTTCCTCGGTTAAGTTCAACTTATCGTAACGAAAATCAATAATAATGGCTACCTCAACTTCTGTACAATTTACGGTCGGAAAACTCGACGCAGGAATGGTAAATATTTTTGATTCTTATAGATTTTCAAAATTTTACACACATAAATAACACCTTACTTTCGTTATTGTAGGCCATCTTATTAACAGAAGATCACCATTTAATAGAATTTCCATCATTATTACTTCCACCAGGAGTAACATCTGGTAGTATAGTAAATATAGGAGTGAATCGTAATTATGATCAAGAAGCAGCACAAAAACAAGAATTTTGGGAATTGCAGGAAGCAATTCTCAAAGAATTTGGACGTAATAAACCAGAGCCACCACGCCTTCATATAAAACATGTTACCCAAACATCAGTTATACTTGAATGGGAACCATTAGTTTTACATCAAGCAAAATTAAAAGGATTAAATATTTATCGTAATGGAGAAAGATTAAGTCAAAACGTTCCATTAGGTATTAATTATATTAAATTAAGTGGATTAGAATTGGATCATGATTATGAATTTTACATTACTGTTCAAACTACAGCTGGTGCTTTAACTTCTAATAAGGTTAATGTTAAAACTCATACTCTCGAAAATTTAACTGGTATTAATGTTTGCTTTGGTATTTTAAATGATAATGAAAATGAACAAGATGGAGATAATCCTTCTCATAGTAAACAAGAATTAATTGAAATTTTAGAAAGAATTGGTGCTAGATATAATGAAAATGTTGGCCCTGATACTACTCATTTACTGTGTAATATTCAAGGTGGTTCCGAATATCAAAGAGCATTAGAAGGTTCTATCCCTATTGTTAAACCTGATTGGTTAGTTGCTTGTGAAAAAACTGGTGTATTGCAGCCTGCTTTGCCTTATTATCTTGTTCCTCAAACTCCTGTTTCTGAAGAAAGTAACAGATAAGAATTTTTTTTAGGGATTGAATTTTGGTTTATTAGCTTTAATTGCAGTTAGATTTAACTTATATTAATTAATTGAAAATATTTAATATATTTGAAAATTTTGGTTGTAATATTAATTGATATATTTTGAATTAAATAATTAATAGTGATTATATCTACAATTGGATACAAATTTAATTAACAAAAAATGAAGTATATTAAGAAGAGTGCTTACATAGATACTAAATGATGATTGAGCTGATGATACATCCTTTCAATATATATATTTTCCAATTTATATTTTTATCCTAACTATCCTAATGATATGATATTAACTAAACTAACTAACTAGACATCTTGAAAAAATGATTAACGAAGAAAAAATTTGAAATATTTCCGCTTTTACCTTCTTGAATAAAATTACATTATGTTGTTTTTTTTCCATTCTTGTCTGTCCTTTAATAATAGCGAATAATAAATATATTATTATTTTATTTCACCAACGGACGAACGTGACCTGCATCATCTTTACACAATCTTTCATTATATTTTTGCATTTCCTTTAAATATGCATTGGCCTTTGGATCTAATGCTTCTTCACTGTCTTCTAGAATAACACGTTTAGCATCCGGCTCTTCGTCCGTAGGTTGAATCTTACGTTTTCCACGGTTTTTCTATAACATCAATTAGTATTATATTAAATTTTTTTTTTTTTTTTTAAAAAAAAATACATTTAAAGTACTGAAAAGGACTTACAATACGATCCTCAAAAGCTTTCTTTCTATAATATTCAAATAAATTTTCAAACATACACAAATGATAAATCCCATAGAATAACAGAAAGAAAAAAACAATACGCCAAAATAGTGTATAATTTATTCATTTTTTAAATAAATTTTTTTTTTTTTTAATATTTTTCAAAAAATATAATTGTGTAAGTAAAAAGTTATGTTTTATAAAAATAAAATGCTAACCAAAAAAAAAAGAAAATAAAGAAAATAATTTCTAGTCACGTCTTAAAGATCGATCTATGAAATTAAAAAGAATCCTTTTGCATCGTTATGATCATGGTTGTAATTCCACGACCAATTCTATATATTTTTTTCTCCAAATAACACCTCTTGAACACTTGAACGTACGGTATTATAATACTGCACACCGTTCTAACAACAAAGTGTAATATCAGTCATTCCCCAAAAAAATCGAATGGTGGGAAGTAAAAATGAATCTAAAGCATAATTAAGTCTTCCCACAATCATTCGATTTCCAAAAGACAATTTATACATACGCAACACACAATTTACCCTTAACCAAATATATATCTTGTATCATAACTTCTCACCTTTCTAAAGCCTCAAGTTGTTTCTTTTTTTCATCCTCCTCAGCTTTCATTTTTTTGAATCTATCCAAAAAACTTCCATCATTTGAAAAAATATTTATTGCAGGTGTAGAACTAGGCACATTCTTTGCTGATTTTCCTCCTATAATGCCATTATTTGAACTTCCGCTATCTTTCTCTTTTTTGGTGGTACTTGAAGAAGAAGAAGAGTTTGAAGGAGTAGGAGAAGAAGGCTGTAGTTGAACTGTTGTTGTACTTTCCTCCAAAGTTTCTGTATTATCGTTATTATTATTTTCGTTTGAAGCCATCTTGTAATAATTATTGCTGTAAGTTCGAAGAGTGGCGTCGGTTAATTTTTACTTTATATAAACTCGTAGATCCAATTGATTGTGCAACAAAATGAAAATTTTGCATGTGGTAACAATGCATATTAACCAACCAAAATAAACCATGGAAATTTCTCGCGTTATCACGTCGATCTTTTCGAGCCGGTGAATTGATAAACTGTCAGCTGGGCTGTACTGTACGATTATGATAAACTATAATAAATTCGTACAGCCTAATTTCGTGTTATTCATGTATTTGTAAACAATGAACAACAAAAAATACAGTGCAAAAACTCAATTTAATATATATAATTAAAGTTTCTGTATAGCATACTTGTAGTTTCTTGTTATTAAGTCATAAAATTAAGAAATATAAGGTCGTATTGTATTATTTTAAAATTTTTAAAATTATACACGGATGATCATTCAATCGGAAAGGATTTCTTAACATCCTTATCATCATGAATGAGCAATTCAGCATACTGAAAAAGAATGGAGATATGCTTTTTTTGGAGAGTTCAGACTGTTATTTAGGCGCAGCAAATTAAATAGTTTAATACTCTTTCTACTGTATTAATATCTCATTTTTTTTTCAACATGATCACTAATTAAATTTACATGAATATTGTCAAACATTATATCATTATATTCTAAAAACGAAATATTTGATCCATCTACAATTGCAAATAAAATATTTTTTCTAGTTGAAAGCTGTGAAGGTGATTGTGATTCTAAGGATTGTGATGAGTTTGTTTGTGAAGAAGAGGGAAAAGAGTTGAATAAATTACAGAGTGTTGGTAGGGATGGGGGTTTTTGTGTTTCAGCACTAAATAAAATTAAAAATAAACATCAAATAATATAATTAATCATCAAAAATAGGTAGTACTACTTATAAATCATATGCTTTGTTAGTAAATAAAATAATATATACTATAAAATACCTGGCTACTACAACATGAAATAAAGGCGATCCGGGATTCTTTTTTTTAAATTTACCAGGTGCAGATTCTTTATACACCAAGAAATCAATATTATAGCCTTCATCTTCAACATCAACATCAATATTATGACAATGTGTTATTGAAGATGATTTAATGATTTGTAATTTCTTGTATACCTGTTCTATTGTTTAATATAATAACAAAAAATGCGTTAACCCCAAAAAAGGACGAAGTATATAAGATATTAATAACTTACCATATGTCCTATATTCACCAGGTACAACTAATGATTGATCTTCTTTTTTATTAGCAGATTTACGAGAAGATAACACAGAAGACGAATTGAGCAAATTTGTAATGTATATGAATGGAGAAATGATGAATGAATTTATTCGATTTAAAAACCATGGAAGTTGTAATTGTTGTAATTGATGAGATGTGGCATTCGTATGTGATGGAGTTTGTATTAAGGGTTGCGATTGTGAGCATACTGAGGTATTCGTAGACGATGATGGTGATGGCTGTGCTCTTAATACAGTAAACCCAATCCTTTTCAAATACGCATAAACCTACAAAATAATAATAATTAGCTCTAATTATCAAAATTACTCAATAATTATCGTAATACCTATTTCTCCATCTTACCTGATACTTCTCTAACGTTAACCATTCACCTATTATCTCACAATATGCATGCTGTAGAGACATATCCACACCACAATATTGCATACTCAACGAACATCTATCCATCAAAAACAAACATTCTTCAGGATATAACCACATTTTCCCTTTTATTGCGTGCCCCATATTATGAAAATGGGATCCTTTACTAACAGTAATCATTGCCTTTGATATTGGAGCTCGATGCCATATTGCTTTACATAATTGTCGACTATCAAGAGAAATATGAATGGCGCAGTTCAAGTAATGAATAAGTCACGTGCGTATATTACCTAGATACATTTCGCTCTTCGCTTAATGCATTTTGGAGAGCGTTTAACGAACTTGTGAGTGCATCATGCTGATTCTCTGATCCATCTGGTTCGAAATCTTTGCTACCGCGCTTTGGTATACCTCTGACTTTTGTCCTATTTTATAATAATTTAAAGAAATAATTCATTTGAGCAATTGTTTTTTTTTGGATAAGGCTTTATTGATATAGAGTTTAAATTGGTTACTTTTCTTTAGCAAAAAGTGAAATGTAATCAATTTCTTGATTAATATCATCCTCTTGTTCGTTAATTTCTTCGATATTTCCTTTTGTATTTTGCATTTATAAATTAATTTCATGAAATTGAAAATTCTGTATATATTTTTAATCGTTATTTGTACAACACAAAAAAAAAACCAGATCTAAAAAAAAAAAAAAAAAAAAATCGAAATACAAGAGTCTTTGATGTATATATAAAGTATAAACCCTCAGGTAAATTTTTTTTTNAAAATTCTGTATATATTTTTAATCGTTATTTGTACAAAAAAAAAAAAAAAAAAAATAAAAAAAAAAAAAAAAAAAAAAAATCGATTATCAAGAGTCGTTGATGTATATATAAAGTATAAACCCTCAGGTAAATTTTTTTTTGCTCATATCGCTAATATCATAGATTCACGATATCATGCTTAGTATATCTACAAAGGGCACCCGTTCTTCATATGTCGCTACAAAAGTATTGCGCTCAACAGTATGTATCAATAATTATTATTAATTTCTATTAATTATATTTATTGTCTATATTATTTAAATAATTTCAAGAAAACCAAAAAACTCTCATATAACTAATATTATGCTCCATTATTATTTTCCAGAGTCTAGCGTTAGGCTTACGCCCAACTATGAGCTCTCGCACCACAGGACTTGGTTCACACCCTGTACTCAGCTCAGTATTAAATAGGGCATATAATTCTCAAGCAAGCAGCCCAGTTATCGGTATAGATTTGGGTACAACGAATAGTTGCGTTGGTGTGATGGAAGGTAAAAATCCAAAAGTCATTGAAAATGCTGAAGGCTCTCGTACTACTCCATCAGTGGTTGGATTTTCCAAAAATGATGAATTATTAGTTGGCCAATCTGCTAAGCGTCAGGTAAATTTCACTAAACAACTTGCTGCGTAATGTTTTAGAAGATCACGTAGATTGATTTTCTTGTAATCTTATTATTAAGGCTGTGATAAATCCTGAGAATACAGTATTTGCCACAAAACGATTGATCGGTCGTGTATTCGATGATCCAGCAGTACAAGCCGAAGCAAAAGCAGTACCCTATAAAATAATAAAACATACTAATGGTGATGCATGGGTAGAAGCACACGGAAAGAAATACTCCCCATCTCAAATTGGTGCTCTCGTACTTAGTAAAATGAAAGAAACAGCTGAAGGGTATTTGGGTAAAAAAGTACATAAAGCCGTTATTACAGTGCCAGCCTATTTTAACGATGCACAACGTCAAGCAACAAAAGATGCGGGAAAAATTAGTGGATTAGAAGTCTTACGCGTTATTAATGAACCAACAGCTGCGGCGTTAGCCTATGGATTAGATAAATCTAAGGATAATGCAGTGATAGCTGTTTATGATTTAGGCGGCGGTACTTTTGATATTTCTATATTAGAAATACATGATGGTGTATTTCAAGTGAAAAGTACAAATGGTGATACTGCACTTGGTGGTGAAGATTTTGATTCGAAATTAGTTAAATTTATTGTTCAAGATTTTAAAAAAGAACAGGGAATTGATTTAACAAATGATAAGATGGCTATACAACGTATTCGTGAGGCCGCTGAAAGAGCCAAGATTGAACTTTCTTCTACTATACAAACTGATATCAATCTACCTTTTATAACAGCTGATAGTACAGGTCCAAAACATATCAATATAAAGTTAACAAGATCTAAATTTGAATCTTTAACCAAAGATTTGGTGGATCGTACAATTGAACCTTGTGAGAAAGCTATTAAAGACGCTGAAATCAATAAAAATGAGATCAAGGAAGTTATCTTGGTCGGAGGAATGACTCGTATGCCTAAAGTTATTGAATCCGTTAAAGGTATATTTGGTAGAGAACCAACTAAAAGTGTTAATCCAGATGAAGCTGTTGCTATTGGTGCTGCTGTTCAAGGTGGTGTTTTAGCAGGAAATGTAACTGATATTTTATTGTTGGATGTTACACCACTTTCACTTGGTATCGAAACACTCGGCGGCGTTTTTACAAAGTTAATTGAAAGAAATACAACTATACCAACAAAGAAATCACAAGTTTACTCTACTGCTGCTGATGGTCAATCTAAAGGTATATAAGGAATTGTTATTTCTCCCGATTTTCGTATATTTTATTAAAATTTTCATTTTCATGTTTTTAACAGTGGAAGTAAGAGTATTTCAAGGTGAAAGACAACTCGTTCGGGACAATAAATTATTGGGTAATTTTGTACTAGATGGTATTCCACCAGCACCCAGAGGAACTCCACAAATCGAAGTAACATTCGATATTGACGCTGATGGTATAGTTAATGTATCAGCAAAGGATAAGGGAACAAATCGAGATCAGTCTATAACTATTACTGCATCATCAGGACTTACTTCTACAGAAATAGATAAGATGATTAAAGATGCAGAAAATTACGCAGAAGCTGATTCCAAACGAAAGGATGCAATTGAAGCAGTAAATTCTGCCGAATCGGCAATAAATGAAACTGAGAAGAATATGGCGGAACATAAAGATCAAATTGATCAAGAGGAAAGTAAAAATATTAAAGAACAAATTAAGAAATTACAAGAGTTTATTAAGAAAGGTGAGGAAGCTGACCCTGAAGAAATTAAAAAAGAAACTCATGAGTTAAAACAAAGTAGCTTGAAATTGTTTGAAATTGTTTATAAAAAAGCTCAAGAAAAGAACGATAGTTCTTCACAAAGCGATAATACTTCAAGTACTTCATCAGAAAATCCTTCAACATCTTCTGGAACATCTGCATAAACATAAAAACTGGTTCGAGATTTAATGAACATTCAAAAAAAAGACCTCATGTTTAAAATCATAGATCAATAATAATTATATATTAGAGCATGTACACTTTAATTTTTTAATAAATGATCTGTCTATCAATCTTATCTTATCAATCAGAACGTAGCCACGATACATCACGTGATATGCGTATATAAGCTGTATAAAAAAAAAAATTTTTTCATTATTAAATTATATATTAATATATCAATATAAAATATATAATAGCTAAACAATCCTGACTCTGATTGTACAATTTTACTAATAGTAAATTAGTAATATTTTTAGACAAAATATATACGATTTTACACGTTTCTGAACTGCGTCTGTGATAATGAGTCACTATTGAAAACAAACCTGGCCAATCATTTTATCTGGCGATAATTTCTCGGAACCAGTTTTGTAATATAATTGGCCATATGATTGAAAAAAATGAAGAAATGAAGGAATAATTGCGTAACCTTTGATCGAAACATACAGCATCCATTTTTGGTTATTTGAAAAAAAAAAGTATTTTTTTTAAGATGCAGTATAAATTTTTTTTTTTTTTTTTATATTTTTTTTAATTTTTTTTTTAAAAAAAAAAAAAAAAAAAAAAAAAAAAATTTTTTGACCACCTTCTTGTTAACCATAGTTTAAAAAGCTTTTAAGATAAGCTTTTACCTTTTTGCTGATCAAAATAAAATTTGTTCTCGCAAATATATATATTTTTTTTTTTATTCTTGCTCAAAGTACATTATAAAAAGAAAAAATTTTTTTTGCTATTAGTCTTATTAGTCTGCTTTAAATAAGCAATAAGTAATAAACTGTTTTTTATATTCTTATACTTTCGTTTGTTGTTGTTCTGGCGATGCCACCTTCACAACAACAGACACAAAAGGAGAAGCGCCAAGGTCGTCGAGCGAATCCATATCGTCGACCGAGGCTGACACACTTCGAGTTCTTTAGTTCACAGTGTTCACAGTTCGGTTCACAGTTCGGTTCACAGTTTGAGTGGACACAGGCCCAACAACTTCATTCAAATACAGTAAGCAACATAAACTATAAATATTTTTTAATAAAGATTTTTTTCTTGTAATATATAATATCAATTTTTTTTCGATTTTTTTTATAATATAATTTATTTTTAAACTTGAATAATTTCAAAGGTCGAAAACAAGTGGGTAAATATGTCTTCGAATGAATTTGGTGATAACACAAACAATTACGATGATAACGAGAAACCATCGATTAAACAAGTGAGCGAAACAAAAGAGTTGGTCGTAATGGTTACTAGTTTAGACAATCATTCTAGGATGAATTCGGATAGAAATACTAAGCTTGGCACTGCCATATTGGTTGAACAGAATGACGCTATGGTTCAGCCACTTGAGCAAAACGAAACGGTACCGGTGATAGATCCCGAACTTCTTAAGTGGCCTATTAGCATTGTCACCAACAATGGCAATGTCATCAACGATAACGAAACTGATTCAACAGAACAACCAGATGAGGGGTCTACTGTAATTCTTGCAGACAATGTCCCAGGCACAAGCCCAGGTCTAAGCGGACGTAGCCGTAGTCGAAAAGGACAACGTGTACGCCGAGGAAAGGGGCGAAGTGATGCTCGTGATCAAGATCAATTTCAAACTACCATTGCTAATACAGAGGATGTAAGGGAACATCCTGTTGAAGAAGCAGGAAGTGAAAATAAACGTCGTAAGATTACATCTGATAAAGATGGTGATGATACGATTGCGAATCTTGCGACGAATGTTGATGGAAACGAGGACATCGTACCGATGGAGGATGCAAATAATATAAATGCGATACCGACTATGACGACGGAATCACCTGTACCGACTCGTGGCAAAGTCAGAAGTCCTCGTGGTAGATCACGAGTACGAAAAGATCAAAGCAAACGAAAGCCTCGAGGGAAACGCGGTCGCCCTACTGCGATATCGGGAACAGTTCGGAATGATGACGCACGTGGCAGTGATCAAGAGGAACAACTTGAATCTATGTCAGATGTGTCTCTTGTTGCTACAGTTCCCGATGTACCCGAACCTGAGCCAAAATCGACAGTAGTATTGCGAAAATTTCTTGAATCACTTTGCGCGAATGAACAGATATTAAGTCGCGATCGACTACTCCGTCTTGGGACGTACCTACTTGATTATTTTGTTTCTCAAGCATGGTGTCGTCCTTTTGTTAATCCTGAAGACGAATCGGCAGTTATCTATCGTTCAATCATTACGCGCCTAATGGATTTGACAACGGTTGAGCATAATCTTTGGGCAGGAGAATATGACGGATCGGCTTCGAAATTTTACGCTGATTTAGCCCAGATTATGTATAACGCATTCAAATTTCATTCGGAAGGTACCATAATATTCATCGAAGCGAATTTAATGTTGGCATGTTTCATCGAGTTAACAACGAAATTTTCAAAACCACCACATGACTTGAGTAAATTCGACGATAAGCTTTTCCAGGTTGGTGCTAAACTTCCACATGAGGAATTCGGTGATGTTTGCGGTGTATCTCCGAGCATAGATAGGTATATATATATATATATATATATATTTTTTTTTGTTATTTAACTAGTTTTAACGAATTATATATCTGTTTTTATTTTGTGCAAAAATAGTCGAATATATATAGTACCTTTATATTCGTTCCGACAAGTTTCGAGGAGTGGTAATAACGTTGCAAAACTACCCCAAGCTGCTGCTGAACGATTAGATCCCATGTCGCGTCCTCTTTTTGATATATTTGGACGTAGAAATATTCCCCCGGTTAGATTTCATCCAACAGAAACGCATTGCAACTTTGCACGACTATATATCACGATGGGTGCACAGAACATTAAAAATTGTAGAGATGAACGTAATGCAATTCTCTTAATTGTAAAGGACGTATCTTATGTGCGTTTAGAGAATCGATTGCGTTGTAATGTGATTATTTCGAAGCCGTTTGGTGAGTTACGCGAGCTCGACACGATCGGTTTTCCCGAATTACAAGACGCGCGATACTGGACCCGAGTTGCCTTTCTTCATAAGACGACTCTTGATATCAAAGTTGGTCAAAAATTCTTTGACAAATATTTACGGACACCTTTCAAGGTGTCAGAATACGATAAAGAATTAATTACGTTGTCGCAGCATGAAGCGTTTTTGATGGCTTTAAATCTGCGACAGGGTTATTCATCACCCGAAGGACTTTCGATCTGGCAACGACTAGTTGCAGGTACGTACATAATTCTTTTTCTTTAAGTTTGTACTTTTTTTGACTAACTGCTTTTCATTTTTCAGAGGCAAATAGAGTAAAAGTACCAATCGAAAGTCTCGAATCCATTGGGAAACCAATTCAAGTTGACGCAGAAGGGTTCTTCAAGCGAGTTTTCCATGTTCCGGGCGATGATAAATACGTCGTCCAAAATTTCAAGGAAATTTCAGAGGGCACTCTCGAGACCAGGATTAAAGAAGCAGTATGTTGCTTGTAAGTTTAAGATCTTTATTATTATTATTTAAAATTCCATTGTGATATATTATACGACCATATGTTTTGTTATAGAAAAACGAAGGGCGTCTCCAATACTGGTCAAATCAGATCCGTTTATAAAGACGACGATGATGATGAGCTTGTTGGCCTTTCTATGGAACGGTATAGTTATACGTTAAAAGAATATGCCTTCAACACTCGTTCTCCAATTACAGGAGAACAAAAATATAGGCTTATCCATGACATGATAAAAGGTATTAAAGCGCTTCATGATGCTGGATTTGCGCATCGCGACCTATCCGAGGTTAATATGATGGTAAATAATACTACCGAAATGTTACCAGATGGGAGCATTAAACCTGAACTTGTAGTAATTGATTTCGGTAAAGCCGAGTTCATCAATCGCGATGATGTGTTAGCGTAAGTAAAGAAAACTTTATTATTCAAAGAATGACAAATACATGGAAATAGATATAAATGTCTTCTGTTATTGAATATAATCATGCAGTTGGTCCGTTGGTGAGGTGACTAACGATAAGTTGGAATATCTCCCATGGATAAAGACGGTACCAGATCATGGCTACAAGTTATACAGGTAAGCTATGTGTTATTTGATATATTTTTTCATAAATATGATAAATATTCATCATGATAAATAATCATTATTATTTTTTTCTAAGGTCCGCTGCAACACTGCCCCGTACCAAAAATGACCATGCAATTCTTCAATACCCAATTGATCCTTGCTCTGAAGATGTTTATGCGGTTGGTGTCTTAGCATGGCGAATCTTCTCGGGTCAAGCTCCTTGGGGAGGGATACTTGACACCGATCTTAAGAATCTTAGGGAAATTGTAACGGATCCTATCAAAATCAAATTTCACATTGAGAAGAATGTTAATGGGGCGAAGTCGCGAGAATTATTGCTGAAATGTATAACCGCTCCTTCGCAAGAACGTAGTACCGCAAGAGAATTACTCGATTGGCTTATAATATCCAAAGATGAGTTGATTTCTGAGTGGGCAACCTCAGGAAGGACGAGAATAAAAAAGCAATTATTATAAGTTAAATTGGCGGCATCTCAAAATGAGGACTAAACTGTTAAAAGGGGAATCAGATTAAAAGGTTATCCCATCATTCACTGAGGAAAAAATAATACAAAAACTTATTTATTTATCAAGAATATTTTTTTTATTCCAATATAAAATGTAATCAAGAGAAAAAAGATCTTAACAATATATAAGACTTATTTGAAAAAATGTTGTTCCAACTATCTATAATACGGGAGTACGATACATAGTCTTCTCGGAGATTTAGTTAGAGATCTGTTATGTGGATCAGTATTTAATATCATATGTAAATCATTTTCAAAAGTCATTCTCTTTAAAGCTTAGTACTTTCGTATCATTTCCCCAAATATTTATTATTAAGTAAGGAAGTTATCTCAACGAAATCTAGGAAAATACAAACCATTATACCCCTTTATTGAATGCGACAACCTTTCACTGAACGTTATGGATAGAAATATTCTCTCTTTGAAACCGATGGCATGCTTGAGCCCGTCCAAATATCCAGCGATCCAGAATTACTATTTATTGTTTTATTGGAAATTCCAGTTCAAGAGATGATGCATTATACCGATTTCTTGAAAATGTACATCTCCTCATCAATTGGCTCAAAATAAGTATGTATATAAAAATCCACAATGATATTTTATCCCGATTTTATTTAATCTGATTATTATTATTATTATTTAGATATAAAAGCTAAATCTTAAACAGCTAAGCTATAATATGCTTATATCAATTTTCTTAGTACTTAATCTTTAATTTTTTATTTTATTTTATTTTATTTTATTTTTTTAAAAAAAAGGAAACTTAATTATAATATACATATATATATATATTTTTTAATATGAAAATATATTTTTAGACTACTATCTTTTATGATTAATAATAATTTACATAAAATTTGTATTTTTTAAAAAAAAAAAAAATTTTACGAAATACGCGAAATACATGATTTAAAATTTTTATTGCAATGACAATTTTTTAATAATATAAAAAAACATCATTTGTTCTTTTTTTTTGACATACAAAAAAAAAAATGTAAAAAAAATGTACTACAATAATAAAAATACACAAATTAAAAACAAAATGATAGTAATAATATTCAAATGATATATTGTTAAACATTACGATCAATAAAAAAAAATTCCCTCTTCCTTACAATTCATTATATGATAATAAATTTTTATTCTTCTGAATCTTTTAAAACATGTTTAAATGAGAATGGTATAAACTTTCTACCCGAACCTTCATAAAATTTATTATTAAACTCAACCCTGTTATAAAAATAAGATGAAAATTATTAATAAATTAAAATTAAAAAAAAAAAAACAAAATAAACATTAAAGATTTATACCAATGCAAACGTAATGCATGTAAGAAAGCTGACAATCCTTCCATAAGCAATAAGATGCCAATTGTCAAGACAAACCATATGACAGCTGTTAATACAAGCAATAAAAATCCTAATACTCCTTTAAAATTTATCGTATTTTTCAAAGTCATATCATACAAAACGGCAGATAATTCTATATTGTATAATAATAATATGTTAACTATAAATAAATAAAGTATAAAAAAATCTACTTTCATAAAAAAAAAAACCTACGAGCATGTGCTAAACTCAAAGCCCATAAACGCAAATAACTTGCTGTATTAGATATACAACCCAAACAGAATTCGATTGTATGTATAACCTGATGAATCATAACCTCCCCGAAATCAAACTCTTCTTCCTCATGCATTTCCTCAGCTACTATTGCTCCGCCGTGCTCATTATTCTCATCTGTGGATATACGTGTAACGTCAGCTTGCGGATTATGATATCCCTGTGCACGTATTTTCTTATACTCACGACGCAATATCAAGGGTTTAGTGAACAACATCCAAGGTATACAGACTACTGCTATTCCAAGTAATGCAAGCTGAACAGTTCCCTATTATAACATATATATATATATATATAAAGATATTTAATATTCGAAAAGAAATATGAAATAAATAATCTCAAAAAAATAAATAAATATAAATAATTATATATTTATTTTTGAAAATAACCTGTCCAGAATATAATTCGGCGTCTTTATCAACAGAACCAGGTTGTAAAAACATATAAATTAACAAATTTAACAATCCTGGTGGACTATTCCTTGGATTTCCATGAACATCAGGTTCATACCAAGGTATGGACCATTTATAAATTATCGTGAAACAAAGATATCCAAAAATACATTGCATAAATAACATCTGAGGAATGAATTCGGCCCAGATACTCAAAGTTTTTTTGAAATGGACATAATTAAATACTGAAAGACATATACCAAAACTCATCTAAAAAAATTTATATTTAACAATCATTATACCAAAATGTTAAAATAATTTACAAAAAAACATTAATTGTGATAATAATTATTATTAAAATTATTATACCTGAATAACCCCAAGAATTACTGACATTTTCATTTTATAAGAATTGGTGAATAATAAAAAGTTTTCGGCGCCATGCCATGCCTAAAATAAAATAAACATGGATTAAAGAAATATGTTTAATGATAAAATTTTACAATAAAATTATAAAAATTGCTAACCGGATCGACACCAATTGGGTAAACACCGGTTTGTCTGCCAATTTCTTTATTTGGTTTACTAGTATCTTCACTAAATGCCCAACCAGATGTTGTCAAATGCATAGGCCGAGAAAAGACATCATTATAAATCAACCCAGTATAAATCGAGAATAAACCCATTAAAAGAATAATGTATCGACCACCAAAAAACATATCAAAGATCTAAAAAAACAAACCCGGAGAATTAACAAAATAAAACAATAGAATACAATAAAGCGATTATAACGTTTATCGAACCCATCCCAAAAATGAGAGGTGATGAAAATATAAAGATGTACCTCTCCCTTTCCATTAGCAAGCCTCTTCTCAAAGATTACAAGATATGCAGCGAATAATGTAACCATGATACCATGACCAAAATCACCAAACATCACAGCAAAGAGGAATGGGAAAGTAATAATGGTGAATAATCCAGGATTAACTTCACGATATCTAGCTACACCATATGCATCAACAATTTCTTGGAAACCAACAGTAAACTTATTGACGCGATGATAAGTCGGTGGTTCTTTTGTAGTACGTAATTCATGTAAAATAGTTGGAACTGTGGAACCTGAAGTTTCCTAAAATAAATATAAAATTTTAAGAAAATTTAATTATATATAATATTATAAGTTTTTTTTTTTTAAAAAAAAAAAATACCGTAGCAGTCCTAAGTGCTTGTTGAATTTGATTAATATCGTTGGAAGGGCACCAACCTTCTGCAATCAAACATTTACGATTCGCATCATAATTAAACAGATTCATCGTGTGATATATAGCTTTCTCTTTTCTGATAAGAGTAGTCCATGATGTAAGATCATCAGCAACTTTCAACAATTCAGCTCTCCTAGCATTATTAGTATTTTGTAGCACAGAATTTAAATCTTCAATTCGTGCATTAAATTCTTGTAAACTATCCTTCCTTCTATCTGAACTATCATCTACAGGATAAAGTGTTGCACCTAACGATTCAGATATTTTTTTAATCTTATTTAAAATTTCTTTGCCGTGAGCGAATATAATAAACACATTCTTCTCGAGTATTTCGTCCGTTTCAGGGTCTGTAATAGGTTCGTCAATTTCAGCGTAATTTAGGTATAGATTACCACGTAAGGCTCGCCAAAGAATTCGTTCGAATGTTTGCATTTTCGCTCTGGATATCACACCAGTAACGAATCTAATTCAAAAATATATATATAATTAACAAGTCATCTCAACTAAAATACACAAATAACCATATTTTTTACTGTAATTTAGTAATTACCCGAGGCTCATTGGTTGGTTATCTCTGCCACTACCGCTTCCACCTTGTTCAACATCTTGATCTAATAAAGGGGCGCTAGGTTCATCAAGAGAGTGACGAATATTATCTTGACGAGATGCCTAATAAAGGAAAACTTTGAATAATCATCCTATAAACTACAGATAGAATACCTTAATGTTCTAACCTCATCAAAATATACTGCTGTTTCTTTAAGGACATGCCTAGCTTCAGTTAATTCTAAATATCTTTTTTGTAAAATTTCATATGAACTATTCATTTGTGAAATACGACGTTCATGTTCCTTAATTTTATCTTCAAGATCATCAACTTCCTGAGCATTTCTTACACGTGCACTCGTCCCAGTTAACGGACGAATTGGAATCTCGGACTTTGTAATTTGAGTATCAAAAAACCCTAAAAAAAATAAAATAATAATAATAATAATTAAAAAAATAAAATAATTTACATTTTGATATTTCAAATTATAGAAAGTTGAGTATAATATTAAGCTTAAATAAGCTGATGTAATAAATTCCTGTTATATTTTCAATCCTTGTTCTTTTGATTTCTATACTTTTTTCCCAGTTGAAATTCTTTTAAAAATAAATAAATAAATACTTACGAAGAATTCTCTCCATTTCATCATATCGTCTGATTTCACTAACAAATGCCCGTTGAAACGCATTGACATCCGGATTTAACTATAAATATATTTTAAGAAATAATATAATATATAAATTAATTCTAAATTGATAAAATATTCAAGTATTATATTTTCTATAAAATAAAATATCTTTATATTATCTTTCACTGAAACGATAGCTAAAAAAAAAAACATACATCTCTAAATTGTATCAACCCCAACTCTCCCAATTCCGCCACAGTCGGTTGAGCTATTTCTGACGGTATATACAGTTGGATGAGTGACATCTCTTCCGAACGGAAGAGTGTTGAATATGGCATCTTGACCAAATTTTACCCTTCCTAAACCGTTAAAATAATTTCGCTTTTCACTTTGATCCTTTAATATCGGAAGAAGAAAAACAAGTTTTGTTTATATCATAGATTAAACATTATCTTTGATCCGACTTTTAATATAGTTTTGCCGTTAGAAATTCCGGTCAGGAGATATTAAATGTCCGGCAAAATCAATCTGTAGATTATTTTCACAGATTTTAAATTGTCTCACATCACTAAATTAAAGTTTATAAATGATAATCTGATATGCAGATTTTTAGCCTTTATTTTTTTTAGATGATAATGTTACAATGTTTAGATTTTTGATTTTAAAAAATCAAGTTTTTCAAATTTTTCGAGAAACTATTATGTAAACTTATTAAAAAACAATAAATACTTGAACACTATTATTTATTTAAATTTTATAATTAAGATGAAATGCATTAAATGCACTATAAAGTGAAAAAAAAACAAATTTTCTCTAAATAAATAAATAAAAAATTAACTAAAATTTTTGATTATCAAGGTTAAAATTATCCAAAATTATTATTAATAAATCGGTATCCTCAATTAAAAGACAATCCAAGCAGATCATCAATAGCATTCCCTATTGTAATAGAATAAATTTAAAAAATATATAAATATTACATATTTTTTTTAAAAAAAAAATATATATATATATATGTTTTACCTTTTCTAGAAGTTTCACTAGAACTTCCATTTGATCCAAGCAAATCGTCAGTGATTTGAATTTGACCTTGTGGTGGATCAGGATTTCCTAAATCAATTAGCCAAGAATCCGAAGCAGATGCGCTTCTATTGAAAATTTGATAAAAGCGAAAAAATAATTAAAATATCCATTATGTAAATTAATAAAACAAATAACTATGTAAATAGTAAATTAATTACGTAGTTGATGATGGTGGCGGTGGCGGCTGAGATTTTTCTTCAGGCTGTTCAAATATTCCATTCTTTGCATTTTCATATCTTTTCAATACCGAATTAATCAGATCATTCAAGGTTAACAGGCGATCTAAATAACAGCATTGGTAATAATCATGAATATTGATCTCATTTTTTTTAATAAAAAATATCTCTCTCTTTTATTTCTATCTACCGATGCTTTCAGTATCTTCTTCTTCTGAAATAAATTTCTGAATTTTAGGTTGCACAGCTTTACAGGCCTGAGATAGTTCCTGTATATTAAAGGAAAATAAAGTAAATAAAAAGAATATTCAACTTAAATCATATAACATATAAAATACTTACCTCAAATATATCATTAACACCTATCTTTTCGCCAACTTTAACGCCATCGAGCATATCATTTAAAAGTATCGTTTTTCGCTGAATTTTCTCTAATTCTTCGTTTGTTTGCTGCTTATAATCAGGTTTAGCCTCAGGATCCTAGTAAAAATATTTGTATTAATTGTAAAAGTCATAAACTATCTTAAAAAACCAAATTTATTATAATAATAATTACATATCCAGCCATGATCTTCATAAGTTCATTAGCTTCTTCTAAATCTGATGGAGTACCCCTTCTAATTAATTCTTGTAATTTCTAAATTCCATAAATTATCCCGGGAAATTATAATATTTCAGAACAAATTAAATTAAACTGATATACTTTAAATGATTATAACAATTAGAATAAAGCAAAATACTTCGACTTTACCGCTGCTTGCGCAGCACGATCCTCTTGTTCAAGTTCTTCCGGAGACTTCAAAGTCTAATTACAAATCAAAATTATTGAATTAACATTAAAATATGGTTTTTTTTAAAAAAAAAAATTTAATTGAAAGAATAAAATCGAACCTCTGATGGATTGAGGACCGCTGCAGATTGATTATCCATTTCCGGGAATATATAACCTACACTCGAAATGAAAAAATTTTAAGTACTTCATTCTCGATACAGTTCAATTAAATATATCCTACAAGATGTGATAATAGAAATACAGAATTCTTAAGATTATAACAAACCTTTATATTTTAGCAAACGATGCATGTCATGGATATGAACAAGATCTTCTTTATGACGCGAAGTAACACATATAGTTGATTCCCATTCCTGTATGAACTCCAAAATTCTTGACTGTATTGGATTCGGTAATGGCTGTTTAATTAAAAGTAATTTAATTAACGAGAATTTAATTTTAAATAACAAATAGATTTAATATATTAATCAGCTTACAGGTGGTCTTTCAGGGAATTTCCGAACGAGTTCATTAAGAAATTCTTTTGTTGCGATTTGTAAATGAAAGGGATAACCACAATTTTTTACACAGATATCCAATAACTAAACAATTAACGTGTTTTTTTTTTAAAAAAAAAAATAATAATAATAATAAAATCATAAATACACTACTTATCATAAACTAGATCATATCATGTTTTACATACCATCAAAGCCAATAGTGCAACATTTGGATTTCGATGATTTATAAGTCTCACAATATGCATGGCAGCATCGCGTGGACTAATCAAAAATGCAAAAATTGAAAATAATGATTAGAGAAAATAATAATAATAATAAAATAGAATTTACTTGATAAAAGATTCAATTACATACTAATTTTGCTTTTTTTGATTGATTAAATCTGCAATTTCCAAATCCAATGCTAGATCTGGTTCAAGCAATTGAGGATTACATGCCCTCTCTATAAATTAAAAAATTAGGAATGTATATATTTAGTTAAGCTACCCGAATATTCATCCAAATAAATACATAAGCTAGTTTAAAACAAAACAAATTTATAGTCAATAAGTCATAAATAAAGCACCTATAATAGCTTGAATGGTGGGCTTAGGAACTACGGAAGGTAACTAATAAAGAAAGCAAAAAAAGAGTATTTTAAAAAAAATTGATCTAAAACTTAAATTCATGAATATTTCCTATTTAAATACGCGAAAGACTTGACTTACCTGGAGTGGTCCGAAACTCATATTAAAATGAATACTCAAAACTTGGACAAAAATCAAAGCTTTTAAGTTTATTACGTGATATAATAGAGGGGCTCAATTTGATTTTTTATAAGGATGATCAATTCTCATAGGACCATCAATGACAAATAATATGTGACAAATAGGATTAAGTCTCGTGCCAGTCATGCGTCGTAAGTTCAATGAACTTCAGCATAAACTTGATAGATAATTTGTAAATTCTGTAAATATGATGTATAAAATGTATAAAATGAGTTTAATAATCAAAAATAAAGATACATAAAAATAAAAATTCTCTCGCACGCATTTACTTAAGAATCTGAATATTTTTTTTAAAAAAACGTACACATTAAAAAATGGATCAAAAAAAAAAAAAGCAAATACACTTTTCTTCTCACTATTAAATAACTTCACTATTTTCCATTATTGAATAATATACAGAATTTTTCACACCACGCATACCACAATGTTTCATAGTGTATTAATTAGTGCTCACAAGTAATCACAAGGAATTTCGCCACGCTTGTAGTTATTATTGGACATTGGTTTCAAATTTTGTCCTAACAGCGATGAGTTTTGGTTTGACCCTTTTTTCAAAAATAAAATCAAAAGATAAAAATCAAAATATTAAAAAATTACACCAATATTTATTTCGCATATTCGCGTAATATATTTTTTAAAAAATATATCCTCGACTCACTTTGGATTACGTGTTAAACGATCACAAAGATATCGCAAACGATCACGTGGTCTTTATAGATTGAGGGATGCTAAAAAAAAAGATAACCTTTCTATTGCTATATTCATTTTTTTTTTTTAATCTTAGCCTCTCTATTTGTATTTTATCTATTTATTTATCATTCACATGTAATATGCGAAAAAGAGAGTCTTCATAGATGTGATCAAATTCACGTAATCTTTTTTATAAAACACCTCAATTCCGCAATTTATTTTACCTTTCCTTCTTTCCAAATTTTTGTAATTAAAAATTAATAAGCTTAATAATAGTTGTGTCGATATTCATTTTTAAAACTTTTAAATTAAAGTATATGAATATAGTTTTAGATTTTAATTTTATTTAATAAAAAAAAAAGTATAATTTTTGAAACATAAACTGAATATAGAATTCTGTTATCTACTTGATCTAACATACAATTAAACAGGGTGATACGGAAATTTGCATATATAGAATAGAGTTTGTAGATAATTACTAAATTTACCTCTTTTTGAAGGATAATTAACGTAAAGAAATAATGAAAAAAAACCGTTATAATGTGAAGTAATATTACTTTAACCGGGAAAGAATGCAGTAAAATCTTCAAATACTTTAACTATGTGTTGTTGTTTGCAAACAAAACATGATTAAATAAAAAAACGATAAATACAACACAACAATCAACTTAGAACTGGTACGGACAAGGGGAATCTGACTGTCTAATTAAAACATAGCATTGTGATGTCCGTAACACGGTGTTGACACAATGTGATTTCTGCCCAGTGTTCTGAATGTCAAAATGAAGAAATTCAAACAAGTAATGGGAGTAACTATGACTCTCTTAAGGTAGCCAAATACCTCAATGACGCGCATGAATGGAATTCCGCAAATAATATGTTTTTGAGATGAAGTTTTGTTTTAATATACTATCAAAACTGGTTATGAACCTCTTTATAATGAACTCTGGATATATCGAACTCTAAATTTTTAAATTTTATTAATAGTTCGTTATAAAAAGTGGGAAGTTCATATAGAAAACATAGTAATTTATATAATGAACTTTTTTTTTCTAATGGAACCATCAGTTCGTTAGAGAGTGTTGACTGTATATAGTAATTAGTAAAATAATAATAATGTAATTTAGAGCCGACCGGTTGATGTGTTCTTGGCGCAAGTTTAATGTCAGGGTAATCTATCCTTGATGGGATCTGGAATCGATTTGCTCAACTATGGATCACAAAGGAGAACTTCAAAGACATAAAATCTTCTTAATGTATAATTTTGTAGTGTTACTTTTTCATCTTTAATTTTAGTAATTATTTTAAGTCCTTTGTTTCTCTTTTTTTTTCTATAATTTCTTCTATAATTTCCTTGATCTTATATTTAACCCAAGTTTAGTTCACAATACCGAAATTATCAAAAATTCAATTACTGTTCACTTAAAATCAATTTAACATTATAAATGCCAAATCTATTTCAAAGAGATTTCCGCTGGGGCTTCTTGATGCGAAGTTGTCTTCCAGCAGTGTCTCTATAATTGCTTAGAATTTTTGTACCGATTCACGTAAAATACAAATTTGCTGATACTGATGGCGATTGCTTTCATCTCTTGAGAAGAATACCGATATTTAATCACCGAAATTACTGTATCTATCATTAATTAATTTTTTTAAATTAAAAAATGATGTATACATAATACCTTTTTTTTTTTATTTACCATATGTAAGTTCTATTATATTTCTTTGGGTAAATAATGATGATTTTATCTTTTAGTAATGTTTATTTATAACATTCATCATCTTAATTCATCTTTATTCACCTTTATTCATCTGATTTTTTATGTCATTTTTCTGCTGCTGTTTAACATCAATTGGAAAATTTGGGAAAAGTAATATAAAATAGAATTTATTCATCTTTATTCATCTGATTTTTTATATCATTTTTCTGCTGCTGTTTAAAATGTATTTAAACGTCAATTTGGAAAATTGGTAGAAAGTAATATTAAAATAGAAGGATGAAATTTCCTTTTTTTTTTTTTTTAATTATAAACAAGACTTTCTTTACAGTATAATATTATGAATTATTATTACAACTTGCAGCGTGAGATGGAAGTTGGCATTAATTGACAATAGGCAATTTGATAGTTGGAAGAATAGAATGCAATCTGATTTGTTTTATTTTTCATTCTAGTAGTAAGTAGTAAGTAGTAAGTAGTAAGTTTTATTATTGTACTCTTTTGACAAACTTCCATTCAATTTATCTTTGATTACTCTAGTAGGTTTATTATTGTTATATCCCTCCCAACTATTCCCTTAATAAACTTCTTATTATCTTCTTATACTGTATATGAGGTCTTCCTCTATCAGGCAAGGAAATCAGTAATACCAGTCAAGTTAGTCGAGTATCTTCTATCTGGCGGGTTTGGTATTTTTTTTTAAATTCCTTTAAACTTCCCCTTCTCTTCCTTATACTGTCCCACCACACTAATTGTGACTGATGAAACCTCTGTAATTTCCTATTATATATGAAAGTATGTAACGGTTCATTTTTTCCTGAGAAAATTTTCTCATACTTAGATGAATGAAGTGTAACAGTAGATTTTTCATGTGGAGCGGAATACCATTGATTTTTTTTCCCTTGGGAAAAAAAACCGAACCCCTCATGAAATTACTTATATTAATGTTATCAATGTGTATGCATCAAAATGCTCTATGGAACATTCATCACTTTGATGGAAGGGATGTTCCAATGAAGTAATAATGATTTTACGCCATCCTTTGATTTTTTTTCACAGCGATTTGATTATCGAGTTACATCGACTTGATCGTTGAATTTAAACATTACACATAATAAATCAATCCTTTATTCTTGTATTTTTCTTGTATTTTTCTAAGAATTATGTACTAATCACTTTTATCTATAAAATACCTTAGAATTAAAAGAACTAGATATTCTTCTTTAATAAATTTATAAAAATTTAAAAAGATAATTATTCCAAACATTTATAATTTCATATAAAAAATCGATTGATTAAAATTTAAGAAAAAAGAGGGAAAACAAGATGCAATGTTGTTTAATCATAAAAGTGGTTTATATGATAAAATGTCAACCCTTATTACTAATTGTAGTTAAAACTGAACTGATCTTAACGATTTGACATCCGTCAGTATTTCAGCATGTACAGTATATACCAGTATTGTCAAATGACACTGAAATGACGTTGAAATGACATTGAAATGATATTAAATGACATCAATTTTACTATGAGAAATGAGCAAATGACATGGTAATTTAACAACACTGGTATATACTGTATAACATCACTTCATTTACAAAGATCACGTAAGTTTATTAACTGAAAAAAAAAACGAGTACTTATTGGCTGATACACTTAAAATTGAATCTTATTTTTACGATTCGACACCCGTCAATGTTGCAGGTATACTGTATACACTGTATATCACCTACTCATCTACTAAATACCCTACTGTATACCTACTGTATATACAGTATATGTATACTGCATATATTAGCGATCTTAACGCCACTTTTCCACTGTTAGTTCATTTATAAAGATCACATAAATTTATTAATTGATTAATTATAAAAAACCAAAACTCTAAAAACATTTAATTTATTATTTAATGTAATTCTTTACCGAAAAGGAAAAAGTTTTTTAAGGCAAACGTGGCAGAAATGACCGATAACCGATAACGTTAGACTCATTAAGCTTACATCACGTGAAAACAAAATTTCCCAGAAATATGATTTAATATATGAAACGCGTTAACAAATTAAATGGGATTAAAAAGTATATTAAATTATATTCAAAAACAATTTAATTATATAATTATAGTTAGTTACATGTAAAATGTACAGTATAACGCGGATACACGGTTCATTACAATAAAATAAATTAAATTAACCATATAAAACCAAAAAATTATTAATTAATTATCCAAATTTTCATTCTAAAAAGGCTGAACCAATAATAATTGATAGAATAAAATTCGGTTTAGATCCAAAAAAATTTAAACCACTAACGATAATTGGATTACTTTTTATCCGAAATTTCCGCCAAAATTATTAAAAAGTTTCAACTTATTTGAATAGAGAACCAATCGGTTTGAAATACAGTATAATGAAAATAGAGATGAATAGAAAAATACCATAAATGGATAATTAAATGACTCAGGATAAAGGAAAAACTGAGATAAAAAAGATATGCGAGTGGGCTGGGTGAAATTATTTCAGATCCTCATTAAAGAACCGCTTTTTACAATCGTCCTTTTTCCCTTTTGGCGTTATTTTTTTTATACAAAATTTTCTAATTTAGGTAACATAGTTTCATATTTTCAAACTCATAAAGGGTATTAAAAATGAATTAATAAATATAACCGTTTCAAAAAGAGACACGTTACATTTTCATTTTTATCAATTCCTATTTGGTTCGTCCAAAAATTCTTGACGCTTACTTAATTTGTAAAACAATAATAAACCTGTGCAAAAAGATTATAATAAGACAATGATGATAATGATCATCAAAAGAATCAAACGGGGTTTTTTTTAAGAGAAAGAAAGGAAAAAAATGAATAACTTAATTCCGCGAAAAAATAATAATAATAATAATAATCATAATAAATAAATTAATAATTTATTAGTAATAATAATAATCACTTAAATGATAGGTAGTAAACTTGAATTGATTATACATATTTGTATATACACATGATATAATTTTTTTTTTTCCAGTCAGTATTTTTTTTTTTTTTTTAAAAAAAAAAAATTTCCTCTCTAAAATCAATGCAAATGCATGCAACACCTGATTGTTATCCTGTAAACGCTTACTTTACTATATACGCCACAACAAACAAATTACATAAGTGCGTGTTATTAAGCCACATGCCAATATAAATGAGCTAACCTAAAACTGAGGGGTTTTTTTTTTGTTGTTACAAAGAAGAAAAAAATTCTCATCAATTAAGAGTTCATTTAAAATGAAATACCTGGAATAAAATGTGAAATTCACGGGAAAAAAGAAATCCCCACAAATTAAAATTTTATTCCGGGGAATTCATAAATTAATTTAATTAATTTGGGGTAAGAGCGATCCATTGTTTTATTGATTTTATGAAATCACATCGCATAACAATATTTTGACCTGCATATTTCAATGTTTCAATGCATTTTTCATTTACGTAATCCCTATTGTTATTAAATAATGATGTCAACATTTGTGACACATCAAATTATTGTACTACACATATGAAAATGTATAAACGTCACTTTACATTTTTCTTCATGAAGATCACATATGTTTGACCATGTTGACCGAAAATTAAAAAAATCCTTGCCTAGGTTTTATTTCACATGATTCTTGATATAATAGTTTTCTTTTCTAAAAGATCTTTTTTTTTTTTCCTCCACAAAAAAAAAAACCTTTCTCTCTAATTCTCCACAATCAATTTCTCCGCATATTACTTATCACGCATTCTCACTTAAAAATATTTTATCTTTTATTTCTTCAATTTAACAAAGAACCCCCCGAAACTTAATCTGCATAAAATTGATTCGAAAAAAAAAAATTCCATCTAATCAAATTTCAGATAGAAAGAAATATATACATATATATATTATAAATATCTATCTTGTGTAATCAAAAAATTATCGATGCGGCAAGATGGATCAAGATCTTTTTTTTTTTATATTAGTGTTTCCACAAAAAAAAAAAATAATAATAACAGTAACAATAATAACACCGAATAATGAATAATAAAAAAATAATAATAATAATAAAACTGTGGGTCAATGCATTTCTAATTCCTAAATGAAAATTGTCGAGTAACGCCAAATAAAAAAACGTGAAAGAATTGTACAACTTTCTTTACAGGATAAAGAATCGTTTCATGCGGTAAATCATTGGATATCATTGAATTGTTTGTTATTAATGAAAACGTTAATCTTTAATCTACTTTTCTACTGGAAAAAAAAAAATTACACAAATACCACTTTAAATTAAAACCTTTACGAATGAAAAATGTGGAACATCACGTTTTTTTTTTATTCAAACTATAATAAATAAAGAAAACGCCACCTAATTAAATTTCGGTCTTTTCCATAATGTTATAATTTTTAAATACTAATTAATTTTAATAATACCAGATTTTATTAAATAACCTTATTCCGAATCAAATATTTTAAACCGAAAAGGATATATTCATTACGTATCTCCGGAAATTAAACGCCTTCTTTGAAACGCCTTTATTTCTTTAACAAGTTTTTTCTATCATATTATCGTTTTTTGTTATTAAAGTTATTAACTTAACTGTTAATATAAAAAATATAAAAAATCATTAATTCTTTATACATATTTTAACTTTGTCATTTTTTTTTTTTTTTTTGTGAAAAGGTTAGATCCGACCGCCGACCGACAAGGATAAATCTTTAAATCATTCTAATATTGTCCCTTTTTTTTAAAAAAAAAAAGTATATATAGGACTTTAAAAAAAGTTGAAAATTTTTTGTAAAACTTATGACAAATTATGAAAAAATTATGACAAATAAATAAATATGCGTATTATGCGTATTATGCGCCTTATAATTCAAATAAATTAAATTTACATATAATTTATATATAATTTATATAAATTTATATATTTTATTTATTTTATTTTATTATTTTTAATTATTTTTTATTTTATTTTTATTTTATGGTGATTTTCAATTCAAGTGTTGTAAATCATTAAACATAAATTAAACGTAACAAAACGTAAATGTAAAGTAACGTAACCCAAATAATCAAAAATAATCTTCTTTACGCTTGAATTAAATTAAATTAATTTCCCAATAACCGAGAATTCTCCAATCAAGTTTAAAAAAAAAACGCGTCTTATATTTTAACCTTTTTGGGTTTAAAAAAAAAAAATTTTTCATTTTACGTAATTATTTGTAATTATTTGTTAAAAAAAAAAAAAAAAAATTGTCTTAAAACGCGTTCTATTTATATCTTTCTTGGTGACTTTTAGATTCTTTAATGTCTTATCATTATTTAAATCTGGTTTTTTTTTTAATCATCCATTGTTCAAAAAATCGTTTTTTTTCTTATCAATCTTTTTTTCTCGAATTTAATTCGAATTTCCTCGATATTTTTATTTATTTTTTTTTTTCACATGTAAAAATGTGACACG
>QKYT01000070.1:0-14474 GCA_003550305.1 Glomus cerebriforme
TTTGTATTGTATTTATATTGTATTATTTATATATTAATAAAATAAATAAATAATTACTATTGTTATATTTGTATTGGTGTATTGACTACCGAATGTTAGTTTAAAAGTTACAAAATTTGATATAACAAATGCTGACAATAATATTACAAAAGTTTAATCAAAATTCACATCTGAGTGATACTAAAGAGTATTAAATATTTGCTTGAATATTAACCAATTGGTTATTATAAAATTTAACACAAGTTTGATTGAAATCTACATCCAAGTAGCACTAAAAAGTGTTGATATTTGCTTAAATATTAACCAATTAAGGTTGCCTGCCTAAACCTCTTCAAAATCCTACAATTAGTTTTGTTAAAATTTTACTATAGATTTATTATAGTTTCGGCAGAGTTTTGGCAGTTTCAGCAATTATAATAGGTTTTGGCAGTTTCACTTTTCTCCAGAATTTCACCAGTTTTTTAATATAACTTTAATATAGTTTCAGCAGAATTTCACTTTTCAGCAAAATTTCATCTTGCCTAAACCCCTAGGTTTCGGCAAGCAACCTTATAACCAATTGGTTGTTACAAAATTTAACATAAGTTTAATCAAAATCTACATTCGAATGTTATCTGAAAAGTAATATAGATTTTGACTAGCATTAGAACATAATTTAATCTAAAATTAGCCAGCTGAAATTTAGCTGAAATGGACTATTTTGATTAGTGCTAATACATGCGAACTTATATTTTTAAAATTACGCATTAATTTTATTTAGGAAATTTTTTTAATTTTGTAAGAAATGACTTTAAAAACTTGGATTTTTAAAATAGTTTAAAAAAATATTAGTATAATATACTATCATTTTTTTTTAATTTTGTAAGGAATAATCTTGAAAGAACATTACTAATGTTCCTTTTGTTTTATTTCTATAGGAGACATCTTTCTGGAACTGGATTTTAGCTTGAAAGTAAATTAGAAGAAGATTTTCATTTTTTTTTTGTCTTTGAAATGTTCATCTCCATTGCTAAAAGCATTTCATTATTCTTGTAATAGTTGGCACACTAATTTTTAATAACTCAGAAATTTCTTTAAAAAATAACTATCATTATGCAAGTATTCCTCACTTCACAAGTAGAATGCTGTTCAATCAGGCATATACCTGATTGATAACTATTAAAATAATTAGTTAACATAGTATATATATCAGATTAAACAAAAATAAGATACATATCTGATTAAATACAATATAAGTAATTAGATTGACCAATTTATAGTTATTTTATTAAGTGATTATTTAAATAAAATTAGTAACCCAATTTGTAATAATCTGTAAAATTTTTGACCTTCATAAAATTTGGCCTAAATTCAGCTGATTTTAAAAAAAATTAACCTAAATTAGTAATGATGCACAATTCAACACATATTCGACCCTGCAGAATGATAGCTAAATTGCATACTAATTTTTTATTAAATTAAAATTATATTCAATCTTGTAGACTAATGGTTGAATTATCACCCTTTTTTTTAAACAAAAATACAAAAAATGATAGCCAAATTATATGCTTTTTTATTATATATTTACCACTATAAATACTAGAGTTTCTCAAACTTGAATCAAATCAAATATGAAGCCAATTTGAATTTGTCAAATCAAATCAGGTTCGAATCAAATTCAAATCAAATATCAAATATTTGTCGAATTGACCAATCAAATTAAAGAATTTTTGAATCAAATCAAATCAAATTCAAATCAAATCAAAAAAAAGCTGATTTGAATTTGCAAATTCAAATCAAATTCAAATCGAATGTCAAATGTCAAATCAAATTGCATATCCCTAATAAATACAACATATTGTTCATTTTTAATATAATATTAAATATCCAATGTTTGAATTGTTATAATAACATTAACTTGTAAATACAAGAATATGTATTAATTAATATTGTTGAATTAAGCTATGTATTAATTTACATCATCAAATTAAGTGATTTTACTAACACTTGTGACATTGAAGTCTCATTAGTAGGTAAAGGTGTTGATTGTTCAAGATGTGATTCTAAAGAAAACGTTTATTTATATGCAGCTTTTGTGTGTAAATTAATCATTTTTCCTTTATATTTACTGCAAAAACATTGAAGCTTTTGATTTTCTGGTTGTAAATGTTAAAAATTCATCATCTTTTGGTAAAAGTGAATTAGACGTTAAAAAACTTGAAGTATTATATTTATCTAAGATATTGCTGCAATACATTTTCTTCCTTTTTTTTCATTTTGTTAATAAAAATTGTTATAAAGTTTATTGAATTAAATACTTTGTTTTATGTATTTTTGTTTAATACTTTAAAATTATAATTAATGTCAACGGCATTAATTTGATATTTAACTTTGATTTATTTGTAAAATGCATATTAATTTACTGATATTTGGCTTTGATTATTTTAATTGATATTAATATATGTTTATTTTTTTTATTAATATTGATTTGATATTTTATTTGATTTTAATATTTAAAAATAGAAATATATTATATCATTTTGGTTTTAGTTTAACTAATTGAAAGTTAATTTGATATAAAAGTTTAAGAAAATTTGATAGTCAATATCACTAATAATTAAAAGTCTAATTTGATATGAAGTATAATAAATAGTATAAAAAAAAAGACATAAAAGAAGGACAAATTTTCTTTTTTTTATTTTTTATTTTTTTTTAAAAAAAAAATATTTTGAAAATAAATTTTGAAAATAAAAATGTCTTACAGAAAATCTTCATCATTCCAACCATCACAAAATAATTCACTTTCATCAATATCATTCTATTCTAATACATCACAAAATAATCTGCCTTCATCAACATTCTCATTAATGTCATCCTAACCTTCATCTAATCCCAATATATCACGAAATAATCTGCTTTCACTAATGTCTTCATCAATATTATTCCAATCTATGTCCAATCCTAATACATTACAAACTTCAGAATCTTTTAGACTCTTTATACCAGCAGATATTTTAGTTTCGATAGGCCAAACACCTTTAACACCTTCTACATCAAGAAATTCGTCAACACTACCTTAACTTAAAATCACCACAACCTCATCAATACCACTTTAACCTAAAATCATATCATCACCATCTCATCCTAAAATTATCACAATCTTATTAATACCACCTCATTCTAAAATCATCACAATCTCATTAATACCACCTTGACCTAAAATCACATTATTATCATCTCATCCTAAAATCACCACAACCTTATCAACACCATCTTAACCTAAAATCATATCATCACCATCTCATCCTAAAATCACATCATTATTACATCAACACCATCTCAACCTAAAATCACATCATCACCACTTCATCCTAAAATTATTACAACCTCATCATCATCACTTCAACCTAAAATTACCATAACCTTATCAATATCACCTTAAATTAATATATGAAACAACCCATTCTTAGTATCTTTCTCTTCATCCTAATAATCTGTTGTAATGTCAAATATTATTAAAAGATATTCAAATATTAACATACTGAGGAGTCATTGAACTTCAGGTCATGAAGAAGAAGTGGTATCTGGCAAGTAAATTAAATTTATCATATAACAATATATTATATTACATATATACATATTCTTCAATGTGAAATTTATAACAGGAGTTGATAAGTTGATAACTGAAAATGGCCAATTTCAAAATGAATTATATAGAGAATGATTAATAGTAGTCAAGTTAAAATGGAAAATAGATAATTTAGAAAGTAATCTTTGGCAAGTAAGTAGAAGAGAAGAACACCTTGTTACGTAAATATAATGGAATATGTGGAGTCAAAATGGATAAACTATATGAAGAGAACAAAGCTCTCCAAGGTGAACTTGAACAATACTAATAAATTCATATATCTTGATCAATTACTAATCCTTTACTAACAGAACAATTTAAAAAAAGATTAAAGTTAAAGGAAAGATCTCTAAATGAAGCTAACGATATAGTAGTGAGAGTAAGAATTGTTAGCTTATAATTAAACTTATGTATACAGCTTTTTTACTATTCAATTTTAATTTTTTGTTATTTAGTTTGAAATAAAATATATTTTAAAAAGCCAAATTCCTGATGAATATGCATTAGATTATGACAAGACTTTCATCAAACAGTCAGATAAGATCTATAAGAAATTAATTCTTGAATTAAAGAAATTGATGATTGGACATTATAATCCGTCAGTCACTCAATTGTTTAATTGATTATGATTGATATATAAGCATAAAAAAGATAAAATAAGAAAGTGACAATTGGGCTAATTAGACAGAAATGACTAATGCATGCACGTAAATGCCCACTTGTCTAAAGTGAGTAGTATTTTATTTTAATATAATTCTTTTTGAGTTATTTAACAATTAATCTTTATATATTCAATAGAAAAAAAACAGAAAACTCAAAATGGCCATCAAACTTTACAAGCAAAATGATAATAATTTACAGGAATTCAATAAAGATAAACTGCTATTGATTTTTGTTTAGAATGGATATTATTCTATCGAACAATCAGACTCAGAAAATAAAATATGATAAAAATTGCCAGATAATAAGCGATTTTTGCATATATACGATCATGATCATAAGTGGCGTTCAGAGAGGGTAATAAAGTAATTGATTATTATTTATTTATTTTAATATTTATTCAGTCTTCATTTTATTTTTGTTTTTAATAGTTGAAGTATCTACTTCGAGATGTGTTAGACTCTATTGCTAAGAAAATTCAATATGCAAAAAAGTAGCAGAAGCAAATATATAACGATGATACTTATTTCATGTATAGCAAACCACTTGAGAACACTCCCAAATAGGCATATGATGCTGAGAAAATCAGAAATGAAATAACGGATGTCAAAATACTCGAATACAGAGTCAATGATAACAATGATAAAATAAATCAATATGATGATGTGAGTTTAAATAGATCTGAATTTAGATTATTTATTAAATTTGGCAAAGATGAATTTGATCCAATCTGAAGATTTAGACAAAATCGGTAAAAGCTCGCAATCGGTAAGTTAAATTGGTTTTTATTAATGTTATCACAAACTAAGATTATTTACATTATATTAGCAAAAAATCATGAAAAGAAAAGGAATCAAAAGGGGAAAGAAAAAGCTGATCCAGAAGAAAAAGAAACTATTGATGCTATTTTCAACGTGAAAATAGTATATTCTGATCTATAACTAATTCTAATTTTTATGCTATTACAAAAAGTTTTCAAGTCAAATGTCATATGTGTCTTTTTTCATAACTTTATTTTTTTCTCTTTTTGTTATTTTTATATTGTATAGTTAGTTTTATGTTATTAAACGGTCATTATTATATAGATTTTGTAGTTTTATAGGATATTATTATTATATATTATATAGTTTTTTTGATAGTTTTATAGAATATTATATTATATTAGACACTTTATATAAAATGAATATTGTTGATAAATAGGTCGAACTAGAATGAATTATTGGTTTTTAAGATTAAATATATTGTTTTTTTAAGGTTGAATATATAGTTTTAAAGGTTGAATATTGATTTTTAAAGGTCAAATTTACTTTTTTTTTAAAGTCTAATAAAGTATGAATAATAGCTAAATTTTTTTTTTAAATTTGTGACTATTAGCAACCTAACTGTATCAAAAAAATTGACCTTAATTTCAGGTTAGATCATCATTTGACCTATATTCAACCTGGTTAAATTTAGGCCAAATTGTCCTATTTTTACTAGTAATATTATTATATATATATATATTTGATTGCATACAAAGTAAATACCCAATTAATAACTTTGCAGATATCTGATTGATAATCTTAATGTATATGAATTATACCAAAATTTGGTCATCAATTGAGTACTCTACTGAAAAAAAACAAAAAAAATTAGGGCTCATTTAGGTTATTCTAGGATATCCTAAAATGATCTAAATAAGCTCCAATTTGGCATCATTTTACCTGTGCTTATAGTATTACTTTTCATAAGTTATAAAATAACTTTTATTACAAAAACTCGACTGTAATTCCTACTTTTCTTTAGTGTATTTTTCTGCAATCTTTTTGCAAGATACAGAAAAAAGTTGTGATTTCAAAGTATTAACTTAAATATATATTGTTATTTTTGGTAAAACTTATCAAAAATACAGTATATAATAGAAAAAAGGTATATTTATTCAAATATGAAGAATTTATTATGAGGGATAAGTAGGAATATTTGTGGTTTAGAAAATTTAATTATCATCACATAATTAATGTTAATTTTAATAATTTTGAAAATTACTATAATATGCCCAGTCTCCAGTGCATTGCTGATTTAAGAATAGATTAAAATATAATATTATATATCACTCACTTGCATTATATATATAATCTTAACGGGTTACCTATCAAAAAAATTCTGTCCCTAGAATACTTATGTACTATAATCATGTGATTCTACTTCGCTTTAGATAGCATGACCAAAATGTATGACAGGTTATGCTGAATACTATATTATACTTTAAAATACTTTTTTAGAAATGATCGACAAAATATTCAGTACATGAGCCACAACAATTTTTTTACAAAAAATTTATTTTCTCAAAAAAAAAAAACTTTAATAAACTATTTTTACNTTCTGAAATTATATTTAGGAGTGTATTTTTGGTCACTCTGCAAGTTTACTTAGAGTGACAAAGAAGGTTTTTGTTGTAAATTTTGATTTATACGCATTTTTTTTTAAAAACATGTACCACACATATCAAACAGTATAATCAGCGTAATCTGTTACACATTTTGGTTATGTTTTTAGATGTTCTTCTTAATAATACATTTGTCTGGATTTACTAGTAATTTATAAAATCTAGGAGTTAGATAAATAAATAGGAGCGAGGGGCAACTTAAAATTATATAGGCTGATCAATAAACCGCTAGAACTGTCATGCATAAAATTGGTTATACAAACAAATTTTCATATTAAATTGCATGAAAATTTTATTTTTTTTTAATTTTTTCAACACGTATACCTGGAAAAACAGCCGATCTAAAAAGTTAAGGTTATATATGCTGACTTTATATAGGCGAGTTTTTTTATACAAATTGGATCACTGGTTCCTTTGTTCTTATATATATTTTTTATTACTTGGTAGTAAAAAGTGAAATAATTTCTTCTTTTCTTTTGAGATTTCAATAAGTATGTACTAAATATTTTTATATAAAACATTTTAAAATAGCTTTTTTCTTCTTTTACTATGTATTATTTTCAAGTGTTTAATAAAATTTTATATTTTTGAGATATTTTAAACAGCTGATCCAAAATTTTAAAAAATGTAGACAGAATATTTTGAAAAAAAATGTGTAGTTTTACATTTCGTCATTACCGTTTCACTATTTTTTTTCATAGATTATATTGATTATTGGCAGATCTATCACTTTAAACATGGGTAGTATTTAATTTTAATAGTAACACAGTAATTTACATATAGTGACAGTTCTGGCGATCATTAATCAGGAAAATCAGCCTGTATAACCTTTGAGTTGGCACTCCATTTATTTATCTAACCCCTAGGTACTATTATGTGATCAAGATCATCTGTAATTACAAAGCATTTTATAAATTACAATAGGATTGGTAAGTGGGTTAAGTTTTACTTCTTTTCATATTTATCAATAGCCGTGTTTAAGTATGGCAAGCCTATCATACAGTCAAGCAGTGAAAATGACTCCATTGAAAGAGTGTGTGAAAGAGCATGAGAAAGAGCTGAAAGAACGTGAGAAAGAGCTGAAAGAGTGTGAGAAAGAACTGTATAGCAAAGAATGCGTTGCCCAGAGTATCAACTTTGTTATCGATCAAGCAAGTAAAGAAGTAAATACCTTTAAGGATTTTGAGAGATTTTCCTGCTACTTAGCAACAATACTTGCAAGAAAAAAAGAAGTAGTTGCAGTGTGGTTGAGAGTTTTAGCAGGTCACAGTGAAATTCACCTTTCTAAGAACTTCGCTTGGCTCGACAACGATGTTAAGTATATTGATAAAATTATGAAGTATCTGAAAGATATATCGAAAGATGTTCCCACGGAATCAAGCAGAACTGAAGGTGCTTTTACTGAAGCTGTAATGTTATACTGCTCTACTAAACTTGAGTCTAGATTGAAAAAACTTAAGGATTATATTAATAATAATAGTAATAGTAAACACGTTAAATCTTTTAAGGATTTTTTTTCAACTAATATTGATCATACAGATAGTATGACCATGATGTCCTATGTTTGTAACAAGTATTATAAGGAAGTTAAAGATAAGAGAAATGAGTCAGATAAGTTTAGCATCCCCTCAGAATTTTTAGAATATATTAAAAAAGTAGGGTCTTATGCTGGGTCTATGATAGGCATTATAGAATGTGCACGTAATATACAATATAAATCACTATTCTCTAATGTTATAGTGATTAAAAGGAATCCTGTTATCATAAATAATCAGCCCATATATTCGTGGAAAAATATTATCAGAAGATTTATTGATGAAGACAAATATAAAGAATTCATGGATAAGTGTTTGAACAAGATTAGAGTAACAGAAAGAATGAGAAAAGTATATACTGATAATATCACACAACAACAACAACCACTTGATAGCAGTGACATTAAACAACGTATATACTTACATGCAGAAATGAACATATTGGCCTATATTATTGACAATAAAATTAATGGAAAGGAGTTTATAGCAGTATCTAAAAAATGTTGTTATCTGTGTAAACTTTATATGGATTTTGCACGAGAACAAGGATATGATATTATCATCTCTGAAAATTACAAAAAAATATATAGTGGATGGAAACTTCCACATGTAAAAGATAATAACTTCAAGATTAGATCTCTGAGATATATACTAGAAAGTCTTGATCAAATCATAAAGAAAAAATTAGAACACTATACCAGAAGTTTGCCGGCAGGTCCTGATAGCAGTGAAAATATCCCAAATCCAAATAATAGTGATGGTGAATATATGGATATCCATTTTAAAAAGGTTGACAAAAAACTTAAGAAGTTTACTCTTTTTAATATGTAGAGAAAAAAATGTAATTGCAGGATTAAGGATATATTTTATTAATAAAGCATAAAAGTTCAAAACAAACCTTTATTTTTCTTGTAAATGAATATAAAGAAATTAGTACCAAATAATAGAGTAAAATTTGTAATGGATATTTGAAGGGGAAACATCTCGAGCTCTAACCTATAAGATGAAAATTTCCATAGCTACTTTTGCGCTTATTTATTACTACGCTTTCATTTCTATTGAGTATATGCAGGATAAATTTCATGCAATTATTTGTTTCTGATACATGATGTTCGTCTAATATTTATTTATTAAGTTTTAATTGATAATTGAAATGCAACTCATAGAATATGTAACTAGGTTATTCATTAGGGAAATAAACAGAAATTAGCTCGTATTTCCATATATAGTCAGTCCCCTATATAATTATACCTCTCGGAACTGAAAAAAAAGATGTGATTATAAAAAACCTATATGATATGAGGTTTTTTTAATAATATTATTAGTAATTTGGGCTAAGCATAAATGTGCTTATAAGGAGGATGTGACTAAACAGAGGATGCCTATAGAGGGGGATGACTGTATATATATTGTCGCATTATCACATCATAAGTGCAACTGTAAAGAATTTTTACAATCAAAGGTCAAATTTAATCCACCTGAATACTTTTTACTGAAGTTCTTTTATTTGTTAGCGAATCTATAATATCACGCGGTAGTTATAAAAATCCATGACAATTTGTCACAATCAGTATCATGTGTAAAAAATTTTTTATTAATTCAATGATTTTACCCTTTCATTCCTTTCTACTTTGCAAAACTTCTGTGTCAAATAATATGACCAAGCATTTTTTCTGCCTTATCTTTCATCATACATAACAAAAAAAGGGTTTAATAACTTGAATGACAGTTTCTCTTCACTGTCTAATATACATGAAATACCATTTTCCTCATCTGTTACAATCCCTCATACTGTACTTTGTGTTTGCTTTGCATTTATGAAATAGTAAAGACAATCTGAATAGCAACTTGCAAAGCTTTATCTTTTTCAGACAGTAGCTTAATGTAACATTTTATTATGGTCTTAACCTAAGCATTGATAACACTTCAAATAAAAAAATTACATATATGTTACAATTTGTAATACCAAAATTTTGCCAAGAAAATTTTTTATTAATACTAAGGTTGCTTGCCAAAATCCATCTGGCCTAACGTGAAATGCCAAAACTCTTATATAGTGTCGAAACTGTAAAACTGCAAAACTGCCAAAACTTGCAAAATTGCCAAAATTTGTGAAATCTTTATAATAAGTTTATCTATAGTTTCAGCATAACAAGTAGTAATATTTTATATGAGTTTCGGCATAGTTTTGCCGTATAATTCAATAAATTTATATGTAATTGAATAATTTATTGTAATTTTTATGTTTATTTAATATTATAATAAAAGATTACATTTCTTTGAAGTAAACTCCATCTTCAAGTTCAGTTTGTCCGAAAAGGTTTAGCAATCTAAAAAAATAAAAAAAGAAACGTTAGTAATATTTCTTTAATATTAAAAAACTCTCCTCCTCTTTTTAACTTACATTCCAAGTCCATTTCACCCAAGAAGTTCGGTAACCTAAAAAAAATAGAGAAAGAAACATTAGTAATGTTTCTTTGATATTAAAAAATCTCCCCCTCTTTTCAACTTACATTTCAAGTCCATTTTGTCTAAGAAATTTGGTAACCTAAAAAAAATAGAAAAAGAAACGTTAGTAACGTTTCTTTGATATTAAAAAAAATTTTTCACTCTTTCTAACTTACATCCCAAGTCCATTTCGTCCAAGAAGTTCGGTAACCTAAAAAAATAGAGAAAGAAACATTAGTAACGTTTCTTTAATATTAAAAAAAATATTCCCNCTTTCCAACTTACATTCCAAGTTCANTTTGCCCAAGGAGTCCGGTAATCTAAAAAAAATAGAGAAAGAAATGTTAGTAATGTTTCTTTTAATATTAAAAAATATATTTTCCCTTTCCAATTTACATTCCAAGTCCAGTTCGCCCAAGAAATCTGGTAACCTAAAAAAAATAGAGAAAGAAACGTTAGTAATGTTTCTTTAATATTAAAAAAAAATTTTACCTTATTCCAACTTACATTCCAAGTTCAGTTCGCCCAAAGAGTCCGGTAACCTAAAAAAAATAGAGAAAGAAACGTTAGTAACATTTTTTTAATATAAAAAAAATTTCACCTCTTTCCAACTTACATTTCAAGTCCAGTTCGCCCAAGGAGTTTGGTAACCTAAAAAAAATAGAGAAAGAAATGTTAGTAACATTTATTTAATATTAAAAAAAGTCTCTCCCTCTTTCAACTTACATTCAAGTCGCTTAAGAAGTCCAATAACCTAAAAAAAAATAAAGAAACGTTAATAATATTTCTTTAATATTAAAAAATTCCCCCCTTATAACTTACATTCCAAATCCAAAGTTCGGCAAACCTAAAAAATAAAATAAAAATTTTTTTTCAGTTTAAAAAAACTGAAAAAAAATATAAAAAAATTTTTTAATAAAAAAATTTTTTCAAATGATTATCAAATGATTATCAAAATGCCAAAACTGTATGTATGTCATATGATATACTATATATGCTGAAACACTGAAATAGTTTTAGCAGTTTTAGCATTTTAGGTAATTTTGTAAAACTAGTTTTAGCAGTTTCGCATATGCTATTCTGCTGAAACCCCTTAGTTTCGGCAAGCAACTTTAATTAATACATGCAAAAAATAAATATAAAGGTCAGAACTGAGCCTGCAATACATATTATTTTTTGATAATTTTTTTGATTCTAATCCTCTTGCTAGCTGAAGAACTATCTATACTAACATGATCCTTTAATAATCCAATAATTATATCTATTATCCTTTTCACATTGTTTTAGGATTTTCTTTGATGGCAAATTTCATGAAATTAATCTGGTACTTACTGCCATTTGTACAGTAAATACCATCCAAAGTATACAGTATATAATAAAGTACCACTCTGTGCCAGTAACTACAATACTATAGATATAGTCAAAATAATCACTTCCAAATGCTTGATTTGCAATCTGTTTCTTTTTATTTATCTGAAATGTACTTTCAAGCTGTGTTAAATTCTAAGAGATAAAGTACATTATCCTTTAGTCTTCTTATTTCAAAGCCAATATACTGATAAGATAAACAGACTTACTTATGCATATCCGATTTTAATTATTGTATAGTTTTTCCTCTGTAATATAAAGAAGATTTTCTAGACTTTTGATTGTATAATCTACTTAACCTGTTGTGTTTTCACTGGAAATGTTTTTTTACAAAACTATAAATATATCTTGAGTGATGAATTTTTTGGCTATATGTGTAATATTGCTGAAATAAATTCACAATGCATCATCTCATTAGCATCAGTCATTGTCTCTACATTTAAAAGTTTTAAGATTATATTCTCCATATAGTGATTAAGAGCCTTATTATCATCATTAATCTTCTTGAAGATTGCAAAGAAAAAATAAGGTTAATTAGCTAATTAGTCAGTTCTGAAAAATTAATTAATTACCCACCAGAAGTAAACTGCTTAATGTTATTATATCTTTCCCATTAACTTTATTTTTATATAATATTTCTTTCAGATCGTTGAGAGTTTTAAGTAAGAAGTAGTTTCATAACTTCTGGCTAAAACCTTCAGTGAATTCTATAAGTCTTGTTATTAGACTTAATGTAAAACTAATATTACAAAAGTTTTCTTTAGTTAACTTGAGAAAGTCAGAGTCAGTAATCTCTTTCTTTCATAAAATTTTAAAATAGGTCTCCTTAAACTTCAAGTCCTTCCTTTCCAAATATTTGATAAATTCCTTTGTATCAAAATACTTAATAATGTCTGACATTGTTTTAAAAAAAATTTCTTCCATTATTAAGGTGGGTAAAGTGGGTAAAGAAGCTTATGAAAACATGATTTTTATATATGTAAGTTTGTGTTTATAAAAAAATATGCAACTTGACTGCAATATTTTTGGTTTTTAATTTAAAAAAAAATGATAAATTTTTTTGTATCAATTTATAATGCTTTTGCCTAATATATATGCAATTAAAATATAGTACAGAATTGTCAGCTGATTATATTACATCATTACACATGATATTTTTCAAGATTTATGACAAGAATATAATATATGCTTTATTTAAGAAATAAAAAAAAAATATTACCAGAGTAACTGATACATAAAAAATTAAAATAGTTCACTTTATATAATACAGAAAATTATTATAATAGGGATATATAGTAATATGAAAATATTCTGCTTTAGGATCCTCAGTAAAATAATCAGAAAAAGAGTCTTTATATATATACATTTCCTTTTCAATAAATAATGCTTCCAGCTTGAATTATACAAATTTTGAAAGAAATATCATTAAATAGTACTCTCAACCTACTTTAAATTGCAGTCTGAAGTTTAAAAGAACCTTTATTTTTATGAATTATACATAATCACTTGTATTACTTTAATGCAAGAAATATTCATAAGCTTTCCTATAGAAATAATAAGATAATTGAGAGTAATGTTTTTATTATTTCAATTCCTAAATGCAATAATCCATAATGAGTATTTTTTACTCTCATGCATATATAACTTCTTCTATATACATATTTTATTTTTGCATTATTTTTATGGGAATAATTTTTGCAAAAAATTGGGTGAACTTCTATATATCGTTATATGCTTTATATCTACTGAGAAAAAGTTAAGGAGATATAAAACATGATTAGCAATATTATATGATACTAAGAAAGCTTTGAAAGCACATGCAAATAAAATTCTTATACCTTTTCATATGTAGATTTAACCTGCAAGACATATAGTATAGTTAGTTTTATATCTGACAATCTCAAAATTACAAGTTCTTCAACCCTTTATAACATATACTTTTGTTATCACTATTTATTTATAGAGTAAGTCCTATATTGTATATAGACTTTCTTTCACATTTTTATCATATTTGTTTAGAAAAAAAAAATAAAGATTAATCTATTTTCTTTTTTAAATATATATGCAAAAATTAATATATCATACAGACCCGTCTAATGATCTATTCCTAGTAAGAAAAATTGTATACTGAAAATATACTGTAAATATACTGAAATATAAGGATATTTAAATATGNATTTAAGCATATTATAAGTATTATTTAAGCATAATTTTAGTACATTNCTTATAAGATAATTATACTNATAAATAATACTAGAAATATACTTAAATTAGGTTTAAATTATCCATATTTGATATAAAAATAATCCATAAAATATTCTTAAATTTTACCCATTTAAGTATATTTTAAGTGTAAAATATATCCTTATTTTATTATTAATATCTACTTAAAAAAAATAAAATAAAAATGAATTTGCTATATAATTTATAA
>QKYT01000070.1:43416-74284 GCA_003550305.1 Glomus cerebriforme
AATTACTATTGTTATATTTGTATTGGTGTATTGACTACCGAATATTAGTTTAAAAGTTATAAAATTTGATATAATGAATGTTGATAATAATGTTACAGAAGTTTAATCAAAATTCACATCTGAGTAGTACCAAAGGGTGTTGGATATTTGCTTAAATATTAACCGATTGGTTATTATGAAATTTAACATAAGTTTGATCAAAATCTACATCCGAGTGGTATTGAAGAGTGTTGATATTTGCTTGAATATTAACCGATTNGTTGTTATGAAATTTAACATAAGTTTGATCGAAATCTACATTCGAATGGTACCTGAAGAGTAACATAGATTTCGACCAGCATTAGAGCATAATTCAGCCTAAAATCAACCAGCTGAAATTTAGCCGAAATGGACTATTTCGACTAGTGTCTATAATGATTTTTTTTATATTCTGCACTATAAGTGCTATATTTCTTATACCTATAGCATTTTATTCCTGAACTTTTATAACCAAATAACTTTTATATAGCTGGTGTATCAAATGAATTAACAATTAATGCAACTTTTATATCTAAACTATTAGGATACTGATAGGTCTTTGGCACTTTTCAGCCCTTTCAAAGATTTAAAAACTAATCTATGATAGGATTTAGATAATGATTAATATATTTCAATCCTACTTTCTCTGATTCTAGCAAAAATCCTAAATATATAGTATTTTTAGGTTTATTTCTTTTTGATCTTAGAAGATTACAAATAGATGTATAAATAATACTCATACTATGCTATGTATAAGTGAATAACTGAAATTAATTAAGATTAACAAGAAGATCTAGATGGGTTGTAATAATTTCTGGTGTAAAAAAGATATTGTCATCAAATAGAAAGGTTTTCTATACTTTACCATCATAAATATCTAATTATATATTATTATCTTTTTTTTTGAACTTCCGCCAATTTTAATATATTTTCAAAATCAGGATATTGATATAATATACTTAATTACTATTAAATGCTTAATTTAGGATAAAGAATATAAGATATAGCAATTGGTCTACTTTTAATTTTTTTTAATGTGGTAAGTAAATTATAATATTTTCGTAATGATACTATATATCATGTGATAAAATTGAAAATGATTAATAAAATTCACATGATAAATATTGATAAGTTAATATTTTTAAAGTAAAAAGTTTATATAGATTATAGGAAAGATAAGTTAAAGCAATGAGTAAGTAAAAAGAACTAAGTTAAAATAAAGATAAATTATTACTATATTAATAAAAAAAAGTATATTAAATATACCAAATTATAACAAATAATAATTCTATTTGATTAATCATTAAAATTAAATACAAATATTTTAATTATTTTAGGTGATTTCTCATTCTCCAAATTTAATATATAAAAATGACATCATACTGATTATTTATTTAAAAAAAGAATATTATAATTTTTTGATGAAAAATTTTTTTTTTTAAAAATAAAACTTAATATAAGTTTTGTATAACTTTGCTTTACAAATTTATTTAAAACCTTAATAAAGGTTATGAATACTATTTTTGATATTTTTAATAATTTATGACTTGAAAGGTAAGTAATAGTAAATTTCACCTGGGGTGGAAAATAAATTTATACTTATTTTTATTTTTATTATTCTTTCAAGGATTTTATAAGCAAATTTGACTGCAATTTTACTTTTTAATTAAAATTATTTTTAAGAATATTTGAAATCTATCTAATTAAAAATATTTATAATGTTTAGATTAACTGTATAAATAAATGCTTTAAAGTTGTGTAATCTAATCACATTACATTACACAAATTCCAAAAAGACAATTTTATTTTTTATGAAAATTGGATCAAATGGATAGTATAAGATTACACAAAATTCTAAAAAAATAAATTTATGTATATATACATAATTCTGGCTGGAATTAAAAATTATAAATATCTAAGTAAAAATTAAAAAAAAATCTGATTAATTAGTAATTTTTTTAAAGATTAATGATTAGCAAATTATTATAAATAGAGATTGATCCTAGAAATATAAAATTACTATTATTTAATACATCTTGATAAGATGAATCTAATGCATTTTTTTATGATTATTTATATAGTAAGATATCTTTAAATATTTAAAAAATTATAAATTAATATATCTTTTTATATATTGATTCTTTAAATATAGAATTATTACTATTAGATGATTATTAAAAAAAATTTAACAAACTTAACAAACTATATTTTATTTATTTATGATCACTGAATCTTAAAATATTTCAAAAAATCAAAAAATTTAAAAGTTAATTTTTACCTTATTATTGAAGGAATAAAATATTTACATTATTTAAATAAAATAATAATAATAAAAATTACTTTTACATTTTAATTTTAAATTTTACAAAAATTTTATAATAATTATTCTCTTTTTAAAGCTTTATATAAAGTCAAAAATCTATTTTTAAATATTAAAAATCAATAATAAAAGTTATTACTCAAATATATTCTATTAAACTTTAATATAGCTACAATTAAATACCAATAAAATGTCAAAAATTAAGTGCAAAAATTTTCAAAAATCATGATCATTTTAGAATTACAATTTTTAACATCTTCAATTTTTTAATATATAATTAAAAAACATTAATTATTATTATAAAATATATAATTTAGTAATTTAGAAAAAATTACTTTATTAAAATATCTTCATTTTTTATAAAGATAAATGAGAGCTTAAATTTTTAGTAAAATTGCAACTTGCAATATATTACAATTATAATTTTATACTATATATATATTTAAAGAAATCCAATTTAAAGTTTAAATACTATAATTGCTATATTAGTTTCACAAGTTATGAATTACTAAATATGTATAGGATTTTAATGCAGATGACAATGGCTCAAATTAATGATACTAAATAGTGGTAACCCTGTACAAACAATATGTTTTTGTTTAGTTAGGTACTAGTGCCTAATTGATTATTAGAACGTAAATTATTCAGTGGCTGTATGGGTTGTATGTCGAGATACGTCACGGATTTGACAAATGGTCTGATTTTGGATGACGTTTAATACGCACAATATATTGTGTTTGGTTACTCTAGCATCATTAAAAATAAGTTATCGGTGGATCCCATTTGAATAGATTGATCATATGAATACTATTTGAATGCCGTTTTTTTTTAAAAAAACTACCATATTTGGATCTAACGCCTAACCTATAGGCAAAAACGATACTAATAATTTTTACACCAGTAATTTATTGACATATACTTGACAGCAATTATTCAAACATTGCGAAAAGAAAATTTTTATATGGCGGACCATCATCCCGAAAATAATGGAGATACATCACTTCACGAAGAATCCGCCCAATATCAAAATGGAAATGCCAGTGTTCATGCAGAAATCAACAATGATTTAGTTTACAGAATGCCACATTATAATGAAATGTACACTCACCATGTAGATTCCCAATACAGTACTTATATGCAAAATGAGTTTGTGGACCTTTCTAAACACGATCGCGAAACTGTCATTGAAGAAAGCCCAAACCAAAGATATGCTAAAGTAAGCATTTATTTTATTTCACTGTAAAATATTTACACTTTGAACTTTTGACTGCTAAATAATTTCTTTATCGTATGTCATTATGCTAGTTAAATACAGTTTTAGGAAAGGGTGCTTATAAAGTTGTATATAAAGCTATAGATCGTGAAGAAGGTTATGAAGTCGCGTGGAACTGCTTTCAAGTAAGACGCGCCCATCCAAAAATAAATCGCGATTCAAATTTACACTTTTATCTTTCATTATATACAGTTTTTCATTTGATTCTTGCTTACTTAATGATGTTAAATATATCTATAGACTACCAAAGCAGAATTCAATGACCTAAGTCAGGAGATTAAAATATTAAAACAAGTTCGGCATCCTAATATTATTAATTTTCATGATTGTTGGTACAAAGATGCAGAATTTATTTTTGTTACAGAATTAATGACCTCAGGGACGTTACGGGAGTATGTTTTAATTTAATGAAATAGTCTAGATTTACGGTGACATTTCATTATTACCAAAAGAAAAAAAAAATTGTTTTATTATGATAAAGTTTCGTTATGCTTTTAATTATATATACATATCCATCTATTTAGGTATATTCGAAAGCTTTCATTGCCGAATATGAAAATAGTTAAACGATGGTCTCGTCAAATACTTAAAGGGTTGATATACCTTCATTCACATAATCCACCAATTATTCACCGCGACATCAAATGTGATAACATCTTCATCAATGGCGCACACGGTGAAGTAAAAATTGGTGACATGGGAACCGCCAAGATGAAGTTGGGAAAAAAGTATACCGTCATCGGTATGCAGTAACATAATCCCAGCTGGGTTTGCTATCGTGGTTTTACATATATTGGTACCCGATACCTCTTCACTCGGCGATCTAAATGATTGTTGCGACTTATTGTTCGCAAATTATAAATTAAAATGTAGGAACTCCCGAGTTCATGGCACCCGAAATGTACGAAGAAAAAGGTTATAACGAAAAGGTCGATATCTATGCGTTTGGCATGTGTCTTCTAGAAATGGTTACTGGCGAATATCCTTACGGAGAATGTAAGAATGCCGCACAGATATATAAAAAAGTTTCTCAGGTAAAGAAATTACTCAAATAATTAAACCTTTTAATTTATTTAATTTACAAATATTCATTTGCAAAAAAAAAAAATTCTATTTCATCAAAAGGCTATAAAACCGGAAAGCTTAAAAAAAGTACAAGATCCAAAAATTCTCGATTTGATAAATAATTGTCTTGCACCTGAAAATGAAAGGTTGAAATTAGTTTTCCAAAGAATTTATAGTTTAATGTTCTTTCTTTATTGAATATCCACTTAATCATATGATTAACATTAGTTATTATACATTTTGAAACAATAAGGTATACTGCACAGCAAATAATGGATCATCCTTTCCTTACGGTCGAACCGGAAGTAGTGTTAATGACAGCAGACGAGACAAAGACTCAATTAACCTTACAGGTCGTCTTCAAAGGGATGGATAAGTTGTCGGTGAAATTTGAATTCAACGTGGAAAGAGACACAGCAGAGGAAGTAGTGAACGAAATGGTAGAGAAAATATCATTATATATACATTATAATTTTAAGTTTTCTAAATACATTTTTTTTAAAAAAAATTGTACTTTAATGTAGATAGAGGAACAGGTTCTTCAAGACAATTATCAACAATTAATTACTCATGAGATAAATCGTATTTTACGGGATATTAGTAAGCAAACGAATGAAGCTGACCCAAATAAAGAAGAACATAAGGCGCCGTGGCCAAGTCAACCTGGCACGCCACCATTTCATGTTGGAATGTCACCGAATTTAAATCCTCATAAATCTTCTCATGGTCCGTCTCCTACACCAATTAATTTAGAACGGGATAGTCCTAATGGAACTATTGCATCATCATACGTGCAATCACAACCAATTATGCCAAATGAGTCACCACGAAAGAATTCAATTTCTGGCCCAGGATCACAAGAGTGGTCACAAGATTATGAAGATGCACTTCCTGTTAAAGGTTTGTTCTACATACTAATATCTTAATGTTTTATTAGGTTATTTATAATTTATTGGTTAAACAGAATATCCAGACGAAACTCCAATTGAACAATTTGTTCACGATACTGCCCTTGCAATCAATCGGGACACAGAAAAAGCAAACGATTGGTCGAAGAAACTAAAAAGCCAAGATATTATGACTGTTGGCGATTTACGTGCACTGATGGACGAAGATTGGGGACAAATTGGACTGACAGTTTTTGCTTTACGTGCTCTTAAGAATGCCTTACACGGTAAGACATTACGCAGCCCACATATTGTTCCTAGGGCAAATAGTGCAGCAAGTACAAGTACAAGTGGTGGAGAGGAAAATCTACAGGAATGATTCACTTTGCCTTCATGTGTAGGCAAATAGTATATGATTTTTGTATTCTTTGATTTTAAATCTACACCATATGTTTCTATTTTTGTCTCACATACAAGTTTTTTTTTCCTTCCTTACCAAACTCTAGTAACTAAATCAAAAGGCTAAATAAAAAAACACCAGAAACTTGTATTTCTTGTGTTTTCGGTTACCAACGATTTCATCATCACAACTCTCGTATATTATCTACTTTTATTTCGACAGCTTACGCTCAAATCTCATAACAAACCCATTTTATATATCATCTCGGCTTCTTTACGCCCTAAATATCTGATTAAATATATAAACATTAATTTCGAACTCATATATCCATAATTGCCGATTTGTATGAACAGTATTATATATTATATTTTTTTCGCCTCTATTTATCACGTATACTAGAAAAATTTGAGTTGACGTGCTGGATAATTTATTTATTAATGGGGCGGGATATATTTTTTCTGTTTAGTTTCCTTTTTTTTAAAAAAAAGAAATATTATATATTATATATATATTATTTTTGTTAAAAGTTGTAGTATTTTAGTATTGATTTTTTGTTGAGCAAATGACCACTAATTTTATCTGCTTGAGGCGGTGCGTAAAAAAAAATACATTCATATATTTGGTTTCCGTTCGTTATACAAAAAAAAAAAGTTTAGAATATATTATTATATTGATTTCTTGAATTTTTAGCTCGGAGTTTCACAATACAAATTAAAACGCACGACAATTTGATTGGATGATTCGGATTTAGAAAATTTAAAAATCATGTGACATCACATAGAATCAAAAAATATTTGCATTTAACTGATAACAAACAATAAAGTCGTAAAGAAAATTTCAATGTTTAATTTTACGAAAAAGGAAATTGAAAATGTCTATAACAAAATACAATCCTAAATACAACACCAACTAAGGCCAAAAGAATATATTGTTAACCAAACCCATTAGTTTCAATAGGCATATCATATACTTTTGGGCTCAATGATTTCCAATTTTCGTAAAGTTGTTGAGAATATTTGATTTGATCATTGACAAAATTCTGATATAAAAGTGAAATAAACGCAGAACTTTTATGAAATAGCGTGAGCTCAGTATAAAGACAGTAACGTACAAATAATTTCCGTTTTTGTTGGAGTTTAATATCTTCTTCGTCCTGAAATAATATGATTATTAAATAAATATAAGGAAAAATAAATATTTGATACGAATAAAATTAAAATACCTTTTGAATAGTAATTTTTAATCTTTCGGTTTCTTGTTCTGTACCTTCCTTTCCATCTAATAGAGAAAGTTTAGCTTGATTAGCTCTTAATCGACTATTGAGGGTCTCAACCGTATCTACGGCCAAACGATCTCTTCTTTCAAATGTTTCCTATGAAATAACAATTTTTTTTATTAACGAGGGAACTCGAGAGAAATTATAGTTATTTCAATACATACTCTAAAAGAAACAAGCAAATCTCGATGTCGTTTTAAATTTTCTAATACATTATCAAGAGTAGCATTTGCCTGCATTGAAGAAAGTGCGAGTTATGACATGCAAGTATAAATAGCATCTGTCATTATTTAATTTTAATAATTACCGCATCCTCCATAACACTGCTTGTTTTTTGAAAATGATTTGACACTTGTTCTAAACCATGTACTACTTGGGAACAATTGTAACAATCTTCAATATAACATCCATTTTCTTTTTCGATTAAAGAACTAAAAAAATATGTCGAATTAAAATAATATAAAAATGCTTTTAAAAAAATTTTATGTTTATGATGAACTTACTTTAAGGCTAAGCTGTATCGCGTGTAATCTGTTGCCATGCCTTAAAAACACAGTTCAAAAAAATGATTAAAATATATATACCCTACTAAGAAATGTCATAACAATATACCTTCTTGACGGCGAGCGATACGTTCCATAAGATTACACATATTTCGATAATGATCGATTGTATCGTCAAGTTTCTTGAATACTTTATTTAGTCTTTCATCTAAATTATCCGGTATACGTGCCTCCATTTCAGGGGTGATCCTTTTCTTTAAATATTCTTCTTTCAAATCCGGAGTATTATTTTTACGCCATTCAGCTATCTGCTAAGATGTATTACTATTTTAAGAGAGATATATACGTGTATATATATATAAATACAAATATATTTATATTTATAAAATACCGATTGCTCTGTTAAAAACATTTCAACTAAATCATCATCCTTTAAAACAGGGTGCCTGGCGATAAAATTCAAGAAACGAGTAAGACCTTTCCTCCTCTTCTCCAGAAAAGATTCGTCAACTGTGAAATAAAATCCATTCACTACTAAAATAAGTCTTCAAATACTTTTAATAAGACGGAAATTTCAATCATAAAAAGGTAATAATAAAATATCCTACCTCCAATTTTCTTAGGAGGCAAAGCGGGCAAAATACGAAAGGGATATCGTTTTACTAAGCATTCCATTAGCCACCAAAAATCACTGTATCTTCTTACAACAGTGGTTTCGCGTTTTTGTGATTCTACAATGTAATTGACGTGTTTAAAGAGAAACCCTTCTCTTTCAGGTGCAAATTTTATTGTAATAACATCCATATCTAAGAACCACTGAAAATCTTCTACGCGATTCAAAATTCCCGTGACTGGTGGTGTTACTACTGTACTTGTACTGGGAGTAAAATGTGATGAAGGTTCGGCTGTATATTCTGTATATCCTGTATATCCATTACTAGAGGGAATAGCCCAAGGATCATCAGCCTGAAGAGAGGGAAGTGCGGGAGGACGTGATGATATGGCAGAAAAACTTAGGTTACGATTAAAATTGATGCTCTCCAGATTATTTAAAATTGGTTCTGGGAGATCTATTTAATTCATTCAAAGCAAGTTGAAATATAAATAATTTTCTTAAAAATATTGAACAGATAATTTCTCTTAATAATAATCCAAATCAAACCTTGTTTGTGTTCGATCAAGTTTTCAATTGAAACATCTATTAATTTAGATCAAACAATACAAACACTTTAGAATTTAATCTTAAACAACAGATAACATCATAAATACATAGTATTCTTTAAAGTACCCATATGTTTTTGTGCTAATGCAACTAATGCAAGTGCAACATTAAATTCACCGCGATTCACACGCGAACTATTGGTTGGTGCGGCTAAATTCAAGATCTAAAATTATCAAAATACAAATGAGTGTTTTTTTAATATTCAAAATAAAATAGTAGAGAAAAAAATATTTAAGGAAATGTACTTTTTCTATAGTCGCGTGAGGTAATCCACTTATGCTTAGAATTTTATTTAAAGCGGTAATAGAAACCGTTCCAGCATTTGGTGATGCGATTGAAAAAGCAGATAAATATATTTCGGGTAAAGGTACTTCCGCTATAAAGAATTTATTATTAAATTCTAAACCAAATAGTTTATTTGCACTTTACAATTTAACAGTACAGTTCAACAAAAATAAAAAAGCAGCATACATAGAATGCTCGAAATGTCAGTTCCGCCAACTGGAAGATCCCAGGGATTACTAATACTACTAATATTTATATTTAGTTCAGGCTTAAATGAAAAAGACTGAACATCAGGAGCGTCGGGCCCCGATGACTGTCCAGTCTCAAACTGTGCTGGCTCAAAAAAACTACTAGAAATGTTATCATCCTCTAACATTTTCTACACAATATTTTGCTATCAAATTATTATATTTAAAATTTCTATTATAAATTAAAAAAATCAGCAGGATAGACGAAGGGGATATTTAGATTTTAAAAAAAAATTTTTTTGATATTACCAGTATATTACCATTGTATTACAAATTGATTTGTGTTTAATATAATTCAGGGAGGATTTTCGGGAAAAGATACCCTTTAGTAAAGATCCCCCTTTACATTATTAAAGATGTGAATCACAAATGATTTTCCGATTTAATATATTTGGCGTAAAAAAAGTAATAAGAAATCATGTAGCATATGTATTCGCTTTTGACATTTTTTATAGAACATTCATTAACGAATTTAAGTCACTGACATATAATATATATTGATCTATTTTTTATTTAAAACATTTTTAAATTTTACGCTCACAAAAGGCGTAAAAAAAATACCCACCCCTCATTTGTACTACTACATTTCTAAGAAAAAAATTTTCCAAAAATTAATAAATTCCCAGAATAACAGCATTCAAACCAGCTCAGATAAAGCCTCATTGCTGATTTAAAGGCTCTCTGGACACAAACGTATAAATTTAAATGTTTACGATATAGGTTCTTTATTATTTTTTTAAAATTATGGGATTGTACAATGGGTATCACGTATGTAGTGATTGACAAGTTGATTTTAACTGGAAATCACAATACTAATTTATTATTAGTATTAATTAGTATATAGTAACGATATTTCTCATAGGAAAAAAAAGCATAGGCTTATAATATTTACATAAATAGAAGTTTTCATCAAATTAAATAATATTTTTTTTGTCTCTCTACCAAGCCATTCAAATTAAATCTCCTTTCTGGCGTTTTGCCATCAATGATTCCACTTGACTAATAATAACAATAAAATTAATCTATACAAAAAATCCCGGCTTAATGTAATGACGTCATCACCATCTTTGTACACAAGGAATTGTGGAAAAAAAAAGAATTGTTCTTAAGTGATGTGAAGAGTTCTCTTTTTTTTTCTTCTCAGGTTAAGAAGCCTTCTCCAAAGTGATGTGCAAAGGAATAATCAGTGTGATGATAATTGGTCCTTATTGGAGTCATTGTGTGATGCAAGAAATAAGGTGAACGCTGTCCACTTTCATAACCATTTCTTCTTGGACTAACAATAAAAGAATTGATCTTCAGTATAAACTAAAAACTAAAATATCCAGATAATCAAAATTTATAATTTATTACCTTGTAGGGTCCACCTAAATCGAAAGAATGAAAATATAATAAAGATATAATTTTAATGAATTATTATATACGAGTAGCCTAAAAGTCAAAATAAAATGAAAATAATGAAATAATAATAACAATTTTTCAGAAAGGACGATGATCATTACCTCACTTTCATCTTCATAAATGAGGTCCTTATCGATCCTAACGTACCAACTTGGCACCCAACCACGCTCATCATTAATTTCACAATATAACCAATGATCTTGTTTTTTATATATACGAAGTGTATCATCTTTTTTCATATTAAGCTCATCATAATCAATTAAAGCAACGCCTCGTCCAACATAAGGGCTGTCGTCATCCATCATATCCCCTCCATTCACACTTGTTTCTAGTAAGAAATTAGCTGGTACCCATCCAGTTTGACCATCTTTCTCGACAAAACACCAACCACCATCTTTGCTTCTAATTTTGAAAACATCTCCAACAATTACATTAAGTTCATCGTCAAGTTCCGGAACGTATGGGTAAATAGCAACTGCTGTGCCATTACCCTCCACCAGAGTATCTACAGTATACTCATCTGATGTTTGATATTCAGCAGATGATTGATCTGAAGAAGAATGTATTGGATAATTCTCATCAGGTGCCGGTGGTAATTCTTTATTCAAAAATTGAGTTGTACGTCGTTTCGATTTATTTGCTTTCAATGAATTGATAATTTCCTCAGCTGTAGCAACAGGCGATTTGATCTCTTTAATATTTTTTAACATGAAAACTGGATTTTGATTCGCTTCCTTTAATTTTTGGAATAACAATAAAGGCTTTTCATCATAGCTTAAACAACGTTCTGTCGTATGATCTGTAAAAATGATAAATTATTCTATCAATGTAATAATATAAAGACGTATATAAAAAATTTTTTTCCAAGTCAATCTTTACCTGGACTTCCATAACAAATGAATAAAGCATACTGACGCCAATCATCTGTAATTTTATATTTTTTTAGAGCAGCCGGTAGAACTTTATAACATGGATCTTCAAGTGACACTCGAAAGCTTTTATAGGACTCAGCTTCTCGACTGGTATTAGCATTTTGATTATTACCAAAAAATTTTATGGCACCACTCGACGTGTCATTAATTGTCACTTGAGGTATCGTGTTTTGTTTCGGCTATATAATAAACAAATAAATAAAAATATACATATAGAAGGAAAAATAATAGACGACTTACATCAAAATCATTATTGTGATAACGATTACGATTTCCATCTCGTGGTGAATGAGGAGAAGGTGGTGCACTTGAACCATCCGATGAATACGTCGGAGATTTTGAGTAATTTGTAACACTTATGCCAGGAACTGTAACGGAAAGGTTTGCCTTTAAGGCGTTACCGTATTTCGATTTATTGGGACCATTTCTTTCCGGTTCAGGTAATGGCTAAATATTCCGAATTTTGTTATGTATAAATTTTCGAGGAAGTTTAAATAGGAGTATTGCCGCGCCTTTAACAAAAATTCTCCTAAAATTAATTTGAACCTTATTTTCTTTAGCCATTTTCCAAAGTTCATCTCGTAATTTTGATAAGTCAGTTGATAATTTTTGAATTTCTTTCGATAAATATGAAATCAATGCATCTAATTATATTTAAGAATTTTTATTAAATTATATGAATTAAATCGTAACTTTTCGTGTATCAATTTCAAAATACCTCTCTCTTGGATTGCGCTTTCAATTTTACGAAGGTCTGGAATTCCGTTCGTAACGCTCATTGCCTAAAAAAGGGATTGATAATAATTATCAATTATTCAGAATAAAAGAAAGCATAAATTAAAGGTCATACGTACACTTTCAAATTCTGCAGCTATTGTAAATAGTCGAAAGATAATTAAATTTAAATGATACTAAGAATGAATTTAAATTTTTTTATTAAGATCACACTTACAAGGGGGAATATATTCGCCAATTTCGACAGGTATATTATGTTGTATTTTCAAGTTATATATAGCCTTCAGTATGGAAACTCTGTGGCCAACCGAACGAACGCCAAGGTCTTTAAGTGCTTCATGATCTAAATGAACCAAGATCTCCCCGCTTATACCTTGTTCTGAGTTTGATTAAAGAATAAAAAGTTTAACTACTGAAAAAGAAATGACAAAAAGGTTCGAAATTTCGAAATAGAACTTAATAAAATAGTTAGCAGATTTAGAAAATACCTTTTAGCTGTGATTCATATGAGGAATAACCAAGAGAGGAAAGCCAAGCGTGTACTTTATTTACATCCCAGGAGGTTACAGGTTCCATTGTTCGGTCCATGGGCAATGCAAGTGGATGGTTTTTGAATTTTTGTTTATCAAAATTGGCAAAAATATTTTTGGTAGAACAATTTTAATTTTGCTCTGAAAACATGTGTCCAAATTTAATAAAAAAAGAATCAACATGCGTAGTGTTAATACTTTTCGGCGCCACAAAAAAACCAATTCGTATCACAATCGTAGTACTAAAAATGTTAATTCGGTAATCATGAACTTAGTTTTTTTTAATGATAACTAGTTTGCTACCCGTTGCTTTGCAACGGGTTTTAAATTTTATTTATAATTTTTAATTCCGGCCAGAATTATGTGTATGCACATCAATTTCCTTTTTTGGAATTTTGTGCAACTTTGTACTACCATTTGATCCAATTTCGTAGGAAATAAAATTTCCTTTTTTGGACTTTGTGTAATGTAACGTAGTTAGATTACACAACTGTAAAGCATTTATTTATACAGTTAATCTAAACGTTACATTTTTTTAATTAGATAGATTAGGACTACTAACTATTAGCTAATAAATATCTTTTATCAATCAATTTACTAATATCCATCCCATGTTCCTATTGGTTGTTCCTTAATATATATAGGGTTAAGATTAGAGTTAGGGTATTAGGATAGGTTATTTATCACATTGTATCACACCTACTGTTCTTTATCTTTTATAATTAATCTGAATATTTAAGTGAATAAAATCCTATTTGTCATCCATTATATGTTGCCAACCAATAGGATTATAGGAATGTGGGATGGAAATTAGTGAATTCAATTTCAATAACTTTAAGATTTTTTTTTTTTTGATATAAAGTTAATCATATTTATTATATTTAAATTATAAGAAAAAAATATATGTAATATAAATGATAAGTACACTCTCATAATTATGAAAAGTATAACTTGTTATTAAAATTTTTTTTTAAATATTAGTTTGCTATCCATTGCTTTGCAATGGATTTTAGTAATATTTTAATTTTATTTATAATTTTTAATTCTGGCCAGAATTATGTAAATGCATATCAATTTTCTTTTTTGGAATTTTATGTAATATTGCATCACATTTGATCCAATTTTTGTAGCCTTTTTTGGACTTTGTATAATGTAACGTGATTAAATTACACAACTTTAAAGCATTTATTTATACAGTTCTTTAAACATTACAAATTTTTTTAATTAATAAGATTATATATATATATCATTGCTAAACTTAACCATAGTTATAATAAGCACCTGGTTATTTCATCAACTTTTGCAATTTTATAACCATATATATGTGGTTAAAACACCTGTCACATGACACAAAAAATTTACTGTAAAAATATTGCCATAAAAAAATAATTTATTTGTATCAATATATTAATTAATAAAATTTATTTGTTTCTTTATTTGCACTCATTTTTTATAGTAATAAATCTATGCATTACTATTACAATTCTTTTGATAGTGATCTAATTGTTTACATTTTTTATATTTTTGCTATCTATGACCATAATTTGCACTTGTCTCTACATCTTGATTAGATATATCAGTTACTTTATTTGGCTTGTAATTTTCTGAAAAAGTACATGAATAAGTCTTTCATGACATTTTCTTATAACAAAACCCTTTGATAATATTTATCAAGAAATCTGTTAATATCTTCCCATAAATCAAATTCTTCACCAATTTTCAATACTTGTTATTCTTCATTATTACTTTCTAATCCACTCTCATAATAATTATCATTATTAAACCCATTATGTAGTAAACTGAAGAATGAAATAAAAAGAAAATCAATTAGTAAAGTTAATGATATCAGATTTAAAAGAAATAAACTAATCCTAACTCAAACACCTAACACTAACCCTCCTAACATCTTATCCTAACACCTAACTCTAACCCTAATATCTTATCCTAATTCTAATTCTAATTTCTAACCCTAATCCTAACCCTAACACCTACCCTAATCCTAACCTTAACCCTAACTACACTGGAATTAACAAGACAAAAAAGTAAAGACATACTCAAACAAATAAGTAAATATACCTATATCATTTGACTCTTGATAAAATTCATTCATATTGACGCATAATAATTACAATAATGATAATAAAGATAAAATGAGGTAAAGAGACTGAGTGTGATAATAAAGATAAAAATTAAGTTAAAGTTGTGAAAATCGGAACGTCAAATATTCTATTTCATAAAATTTTTATTAAGTTAAACAAGATAAATAAGTCAAACGAAGAGAAGCGTGAGAAAGTTTTAATAAGATGGTCAAGTAGTATAAAAAGTCTAAAAATAGTCTAAATCAATCTAAATGATTATCAATATAGTTCATCACATAATAAATTATGTAAAAATTCAAAATTTTTAAAAATCAAATTTTAAAAATTAAAATTTGAATTAAACAGGTAGTTATCATAACCAGTGGTTAATCATAGTTATTTCCATATATATAATATTTATTAAAGTTTTAAATACACATATACTTAAATACAAATAATTAGTACTTATATAATAAAATAAAAATACTATTACTAAATAATATATAAAAACTTTACCTATTTTTTATTATTTTAAAATAATAAATAATTTTTTTTAAAAAAAAATAAGAAAAATACGTCTTAGATTAAAACTACTTATTTTATACTTATTAGTAAAGTTGATTTTTTAAATTATAACAAATATAATATCAAAAATCTATATTTAACAATATAAATATTGATTAAAATTATTTAATTCAGCAAAAATTAAGTTTGCTAATTTTAATTCAATTTATAGTTTAATAATTAATTTTTAGAAAAAATTTAAAATTAAAAAGTTTAATTAATTATACAATTCAAATATACTGTACTTTAACTAACTTTAGATTCTATATAAAAATTAGATAAAAATTAGATAAATATCAGCTAAAAATTAATAAATACATAAATTTTTGATATTTGAATACTGATTTTATTAGCAATATTAAATATTTTATTTTTTAATTATTTATTTGTAGTATTTATAATAAAGTATTACTAACTAATAAAAATTATGTAAAGTAACTATTATTCAGATGATTTTACTTTTATTATCCTATCACGTGATTTTATTAATTTTTTAATGTGTTACAAAAATAATTATATAAATTTTTTTTTAAAATATCCAAGATTAAAATGAATCAAAAATTTTAAAATAGTAATTTTATTTATTGAATAATAGATAATTATTATGCAGCAATAGTTAGAGTATATACTATTTTATAATTTTTCTCATTATCCTCATTTTTTTTTATTTATATCTTCTATTTTACTTAATAATAAAAATTTAATCTTTTTTATTTGCACTTTCTTTCATTTAATTTAATAATATAAGTGTTTCTGTTGCATCATTACTTGTTATCTTTACTGCCACATTTTTCTCATTAATTCTAATGTAATTGGATATTAAAATATTATATAAAAAGTTATACTTCATAACTAAAATTCAAATAGTAAAATTGATAATATTTACCTAGTTTTTTTCAAAATATGCTTAAAAACTTTTTAGAATACCTTTAACTAAGCCTTGTAATTCTTTTTCTATTTTTTTTCATGAAATTATCCATTAACTAATGAAATAATAATTAAGATTAATTATTTATAACCAAGAGATAATAAGTTATAAAGGTTAATAAATATTTTATTTACATTAAAGTTTTGTATTAGACTTTAAAATTTTTTGCTAACAGTATATCTCAAATAACTTATACCAAATCTTAAATTGATTTTACTTGTAAGGTCTTTCCAAAAAAATTTTTTCTTTTAGTTTAAGAAAATGATAGTATATATTTACCTTATTTTATTTATTAATTAACATTCATAATTGATTTTCTTTTCATATGTTAATAGTTTTAAAAAAATTTTAATAAAAAATATTTGAATTTAAATTTAATAAAAAATTCAAAAAAAACTATATTTTTAAATAATTTCTATCAAAGATAAAAAAATCATATTTGTATTAAATATATCAAATTAATCAGTTTATTTTTTAAGTTAGTCTTTATCAAATTAGTCATCTTACTTTTATTGAATAATACAACAAATTACTATGATATCTAAATTGAAAAAAAACCTAATTAAATCAACCTGATCATTTAATCTAAGATCTTACATTAAAATATATATGATATAATTATAATAAATATTATGAATTTAATTAAAATACATATGATATAATTGTAACATAATTATAATAAATGTTTATATTTTGATTTTTTAAATCTTGTATTACCATTAATCATTAAATTTTACTATCACATGATTTTATTTATTTATTACTAATACTCTACTAAAAATACTAATATTAATAAATAAATATTTATAAAAAAAAATTTACTACAAATTTTTTGACCTTTAGTTATTCAGACATTTTGAAACATAATGGCCAACTTAATTACAATTTTATAATGTCTTTTTTTTTTGCTCTCTTGATTTATTACAACTTCTTTTTCATAATCTTTATTAGTAATATTAGTTATATCTTGAACATGTTTTACTTTCTTTTTTTGAAGTTTACCATATTACTTATATTTATTAGGTTGTCAATATTTATGAATTACCAATATATATAAAAATCATATTTTCCAATTGATTAGATAGTTCTGCTTTTATACTTTTAATGAAATATTCTATTTGATTGACAAATTCATTGACTTTATTAGTCCAAATAGCTAAATCAAGTATCTTTTTAATATATTCTATACCAAATCCATATTTTTGTTTAGGATCTTGAGGTTATATAATATTAAGAATTTGCCTAAAATTTGCAAGATGTTGAAATGATAATTAAAGGCTCTTCAATTTAGTATATTAGTTTGTTATCACTGGTCAAAAACTGATCTATCTTACAGATATCTGTAAGATATCTTATAAATATCGGGTACCCAAAATGCGTAAATTCTGCTATATATCGGGTACCCAATATGTATACTATAGAATTAAAAAATACAATTTATTAATTATCTCGCTATCCAGTGATCATAAAAAGATGAAATATAGCTCATTCGATTCGCCTCACTGAGACGTATCGAATGGTACTAATTTCGCATTTCTAGATGCGATAGATGTCGAGATATTCGATAAATCGTAAAAAAACAAATAAAAAATGCCGATTTGTCAAATATCTCGACATCTATCGCACCTAGAAATGCGAAATTAGTACCATTCGATACGTCTCAGTGAGGCGAATCGAATGAGCTATATTTCATCTTATTATGATCACTGGATAGCGAGATAATTAATAAATTGTATTTTTTAATTCTATAGTATACATATTGGGTACCCGATGTATAGCAGAATTTACGCATTTTGGGTACCCGATATTTATAAGATATCTGTAAGATATCTGTAAGATAGATCAGTTTTTGACCAGTGTATGTTTAATATTATACTTGTTATAATTGTATTATTATTAAAAAATAAGAAATATTATATTTATTAATTTTAATTTTTAATTTTTTTTTAAGTTAATTTTTATTTTATTTGCTATAATAAAATAATTATATTTAACTGTTAATGATTTTAATTTGATAATATTTTTGAAAATTGCTAAATGTCACCTGGATGATTATCGTCTGGACGATCATCACCTGAGGTTTTTTTTTCAAATATGTCACATGATATACTATATAGGTTGATTTTTTTAACTTGGCTAATTTTTGATCAGCTAAACTTAAATTTTATTATTGAAAAAGATTTTAAAAAGAATTTTTTTTTGCAAACATATTTATTTAAAATAATCTTATCTAATGAAATTTTTTAAAATTTAAAAGTTATACATTTATGATTTTATTTATTTTTAATGAAGTGATACAAATAAAAGAAATAATAACAATAAATAAAAAAGATAAGTAAATTATAATGATCAAGAAAAAGATGCTAATAAAAAAATAAAATAATAATGGAGTAATAGAAAGTAATAGTAGATGAAAGGGAGTAAAAAGGAGTAATTGGAAGTGATGAAAAATGAAAAGAAGTGATGAGAAATGAAAAGAAGTAATAGAAAATGATAAAAATTGATGAGAAGATGAAGAGGAGTAATGGGAAATGAAGAGAAATGATAGGAGACAAAGAGGAGTGATAGGAGATGAAGAGAAATGATGGGAAATAAAAAGAAATGATAGGAGACAAAAAGAAATGATGGAAGACAAAAAGGAGTAATAGGAGACAAAAAGGAGTGATAAGAGATGAAAAGGAGTGATAAGAGATGAAAAGGAGTGATAAGAGATGAAAAGGAGTGATAAGAGATAAAGAGGAGTAATAAGAGATGAAGAGAAATGATGGGAAACAAAGAGGAATGATAGGAGACGAAGAGGAATGATAAGAGACAAAAAGGAGTAATAAGAGATGAAAAGAAGTGATAAGAGATGAAAAGGAGTAATAAGAGATGAAAAGGAGTAATAAGAGATGAAAAAATTAATGGGAAATGAAGAGAAATGATGGGAGATAAAAAGGAGTGATAGGAGATGAAGAGGAGTAATGGGAGATGAAAAGAAGTGATAGGAGACAAAGAGAAATGATGGGAGATGAAAAGGAATGATGAAAGATGAAGAAAAATGATGAAAAATGAAAAGGAGTAATGGAAAGTAAATAGGAGAGAAAAAAAATAATGGAAAATGAAAAGATATAATAGAAAATGATAAAAGATGAAAAGGATGGAATAATAAGAAGTAATAAAGGTGAAAAATGATAAGAGACAAAAAATAAAAAAATGATCATGATAGGAGGTTGGATAGCAAAAGATAATGATAGGAAGCCAAGTAAAAATAAAACTATAAAGTAAAAAAAAATGAAGTTAGTAAGAAATGAAATATAAGATAGAAATAATAAAAAAAAAATAAATAATAAATAAAAAACATACCTTTATTAATTTAGAACTGAAAGAACTAAAAGATCTAAAAAAAATAAAATAAAATTAGTGAAAAATGAAATATGAAATATGAAACAGAAACAATAAAAACAAATAAAAAAAAATAAAAAAAAAAGTAAGAAATGAAATATAAAGTAAAAAACAACTAAACCTTAATTGCAGAACTGGAAGGACTAAAGAAACTAAAAATAATGAAATAGAGTTAGTAAGAAATAAAGTGTAAGAATATAAGTTAGAAATAAAAATAAAAGAAAAGAAGAACTAAGGAAATGAATCTATATTAAAAACAAAGATTTGATGATATACAAATAAATATGACGCAATCATATGGCCAATCAAAAATATTAAATCTGCCACGTGATCAAAGATCCAGATAACAATCGCCCAGATAAAAATCATCTAGGCAACAATCACCCAGGTGATGTTTAGCAATTTTCTTTATTTTTTATAAAAAAATAAATTTTAAAATTTTTGATTTTTTGATATTTTAAGATTTAATAATCATAAATAAATAGAATATAATTTGTTAGATTTTCTTAATAAGATGTATTTAAAGTTTCTTGCTAAAACTCAATAAATTAATATCAAAATATAAAAATTAAAATATATTGAAATGGCAAAATGCTAAAATAATTTTGATATACTAAAATTGCTGAAATTATACAAAATTGTTAAAATAGTTTTGGCATATTGAAATTGTTGAAACTTATATAAATTAAAATATCACTTTCATAATAAATAAAAATATCAAGATCTTAATTATAATTAATTTAAAATTGGATAATCCTAATTAATAAAGTTTATATAGATAAATAGAAGTTTGATCTAAGTTTAATACATATTTGATAAATTAATTGTAATTTATAATGTTTCATATAAAATAATATATTTAAAAAAACTCAACTGATTTTTTAAAATTCATAAAAAAAAATTTATATAAATGTTTAAAAAAAACAGTTTATTAAAAAAAATATGTAAAAAAAACTAAACCTTTTTTATAAAAACCTTTATTAATCAAATAACTTTAAAAGATAAAAATACTTCTAAATATAAAATTCATATTAAGTTTATTTAGCATTATTTTGGTACAATTAATACTAAATTCCTAATAATATTTTTATAGAATTTTGTATATTTTTATAGTATTTATATATAAAATACTTAGTTGTATAAAATCTTTATTATATTTTTTATTTTAATATTATATAAGAATTTAAAAAATTTTCTAATAAAATTATTTTTTATTAAAAATTTAATATTACAGTATATAAAATTTAATTGTAGAGTATATATATTATAAAAAAATTGTCTCCAAAATCATTTTTTACAAAAATAAAAAAAAGAAATATTAGTATATTTCTTTAATGTTCCTCTTTTCTTATATTTTAAGACCAGGTTCATTTAGGGAGTTTAGTAATCTAAAAAAATAAAAAAAAGAAATATTAATATATTTCTTTAATATTAAAAGAATTTTTTCTTTCCTATTTCTTACATCCTAAATCCAGATTTGTCTAAATAATTAAGTAATCTAAAGAAAAAAAAAAATAAATAAAAAAAACATTAATACATTTCTTTAGTATCTTACAAATCCATACTTATATTTTAATTTCTAAATCCAATTTCATATAAATAGTCTGCAATTTAAAGAAAAAAAAGAAATTGAAGAAATACTGTATTAGTATATTTCTTTTAAGAATGCTTGCTAAAATTAAGGAATTTTGGCAGAATGGCATATGCAAACCTGCTAAAACTAGTTTTGTAAAATCACCTGAAATGCTAAAATATTAAAATTGCTAAAATTACTGAAATTGTTTTGGTATTTTAACATAGTATATTATATGATATATATATAGTTTTAGCATTGCTTTATTTAGTTAGGATCTGATCAGTCATTGAATCATATTTTTGATCTTATCTATGAATAATATATCTTTTTTTTACTTTTAAAAAAAAAAATTTTTTATTTTTCTTGTAGAAACACTAGGATTTTTTAGATGAATTGGACTTGAAATGTAAAAATAAAGTTATGGGAATTTTTTTTAACATTAAAAAAAATGTACTAATGTTTCTTTATTTATTTTGTTTTAGATTTCTGAATTTTTTAAATAATCCAGATTTGAAATATAAGTAATAGAAAGGAAATGATTTTTTAACATTAAAGAAATATACTAAATATTTCTTTATTTTTTTTTACATTTCTGAACTTCTTACTTAAAATGTAAGAAATTAGAAGATGATGAATTTTTTTGATATTAAAAGAAATGTACTAACATTTCTTTCTTTATTTTTTTTAGGGTTTCAGACTTTTTAGATGATTCAGACTTAGAATATAAGTAATTGAAAGAAGGGAATTTTTTTAACATTAAAAAAATGTACTAACATTTTTTTCTTTATTTTTTTTTTAGATTTCTGGATTTCTTAGATGATTCAGACTTAAAATATAAGTAATAAAGAGAGAGAAATTTTTTTAACATTAAAAAATTATACTAAACATTTCTTTTTTTATTTTTTTAGATTTTCAGATTTCATAATTTAACTTGCGACTTATCCATAATATATGCTACTAATTCAAATAATTTATTTACGACTCACCTGTAATATATATACTACTAATTCAAATAATTTACCTGCAATTTAACAATATATTTTCATTTATTGTAAATTTATACAAAATAATTTTGTCTTATGTTTATTGTAAAATTTTATAAATAATAAAAATTCTATTTATTTGAGTGTTAAATACTTTACATTAAAAATTTTAAAAATATAAAAAATGTTAAATAATCTGAACTTAATATAAAAAAAGTATTAGTTATGCCAAAATTATATTAAAACTTACAGACAAGTTTTGGTATTTTGGTGAGTTTTAGCAAGTTTTGGCAATTTTGCAATTTTAGCGTTTTGGTATTATATAAAAAATTTTCAACTTTTAGCATTAGGCAAATAGGTTTTGGCAAACAACTTTAGTTTCTTCAGTATATTAAAAAAAAATTTTGCTATTGTTTTTTTTAAAATTAGTAAAAATTTCTATTTTGGATCTAAAGATTTGACTAAGTCTGCAGATCTTTAAGTCTGATTTTTTTGAACAAAAAAAGACTATTTTTAAATAAGTCCTAATTAATAAAAAAAAATTTTATTTAACGTTAATATATATATTACATGATATTTTAGTTCTTATTATACAAACTTATACAATGAGTAATAATATATTACATACTAAAGAAAGCTTTTAAAAAACTTCTTCTTTGTAAAATTATATAGATTATAAAAGCTAGCTCATCTAGAAGTACCTGTGTGCAAAAGATGCAATTATGTATTTTCTATTAAATCAAGTAATACTACTATTGAATGGTATCTTTTAAATAAATATAGTATAATAATTCTAAAGGTTAAAAAGCAAATAACTTTAAATTTTAAATATACAGATTTTTGACTTATAAAAAAAAAATTAGAGTAAGATAAAGCAGTAATTATTTGGATAATAGCTAATTAATAATCATTTAGTATTATAGAGAATGAAAAATTTATTATAATATATATTTTTGATTTTTATTATAAAATTTCTAATCAATATTAAATAAAAGAAATACTTATTAATGAATTTAATTAGTAATTATTCAAATATTATCTATGATTTACAGAAAATATTTAGTAAAGTTTTCTTTATTACTGATATGTAAATATCAATCATAAATAATAAAGTATATCTTAGTTTAACAATTTATTATATTGATCAAAATTAGGTTCTTCAGTGATTTTTACTTAATATTATTTCTTTTAAAACTTAGTATACAGAAATTAATATAGTAATAGCAATCACCAATATCCTTAATAAATTCAATTTAGCTAGTAAAGCTTTGCCATTTACTATAGATAATAAATTTGCAATATTAGTATATAAATAAAAATTATCAAAAGAGTTTGAAAAATTGATATAAAAATAAGATAGAACTTCACCTATTACATATTTTGTAAATTATAATAAATGGAAATAAGATTGAAAATACTTGTAGCTAAGTATGATAATATGCATAAATTAATACCAGATGCTGATGTATGGATTAAGATAAAGATAAAAAAATAAAATAATAATTTTTTTTTATTAAAATGTAATTAATAATATATGGTCTTTATTAAAAATAAATTTCTTTTATTGTCTTATTTTATAATACAAATAACTAATAATTAATTAATATATTACTACTTATAAATTAATTTTTCATTAATTAAAGGAAATAATAGTTGTTTTAGAACTCATTGAAAGAGCAACCAAAACTTCAACTATTGTAAATATTCAATTTTACTTTAATGAATGATTATCATCTAAAGTATTGTATGAAAAGGAAAGATGAATTCAGTTAATATATGTTAGCTACTTTAATAAATGAAAAAATTGGTAAATATTAAATAATTTTTGATAAAAATACTATCATCTTATTAATATTGGACTCTTAAAATAAAATCTTTCTTTTTAAACTAAATAGATAAACTAATAGCAAATATTATTGCTATTTTATGCAAATAATTTTCCTTTTATTTTTTCCAAAAACTACAATTACAAGCTTTTTTTTCTACTATATTATCATGAGAATATTTTTGTCAGTTAAAAAAATATTGTACAAGAGTAACTGCTAAAAATACATTATTATTCTTATCTAGTTTTGACTATATTGAAATAAAAAGCTATCTAGTTTTGCCATATAACTAAAATATAAAAGTATTTCTTTGATAGTAAGTTCACTTTACTGAATTTTTAGTATTCTTACTAATAGCAAAAGATTACTTAGCAATATAATCTACAAGTATTACCTGTAAACAGGTATTCTCTGTTACAAGTAATACAATTACAAAAGTTCAAAATCATTTATGTTCAGAAACTGCACAGACATCATTATTTTTGAAAAGCTAAATAGAAAATAGTATCAATAAATAAAGTTAATAAAAATAAAATATATATATTTTTAGTATTAAATATATTATATTATATAAAATAAAAATATCTGATATTTTTTTTTTTGAAATTGTTATATTTTTGTTGAAGTTTTTTATAATAATTTTAAGGAAAATAATTAAAAAAAAAAATTATTATAACAAATAATATATATTGAATTGATTTAGAACTGAATCTTATGATCAAGTTTAGAATCAAATTTAATCAAATGTAAGTTCTAGACTAGTTTTATTTGGGATTTAGTCTATAGGTTTATCAGATAAAATTTGTAAATCTTAGAATTAAGATCAAAAACTGACTTTATCAACCTTAATCTTCTTACTAATTTATATTTTAATTTTTAAATTCAAATTTGTTTAAGAGCTTGTCTTTAAAAAAAAAATAGAAAGAAATATTAGTAATATTCTTAAATAAAAAATAATAATAAATAAGAGATTATCTTTTACTAATTTGTATTAAACAATTTTTTTTAAATATTCAGTTTAAAAAACTATTTTTTTAAAGAAAAAAATTATATTATAAAAAACAGTTAAAACTAATTATTTAACTATTTTTTTATTAGAAAAAATTTTTAACAATCAGTAAATCAGTTGATATTAAAACTGATTAGAATTTGCAAACTGCAAATTATAATTATATAATATATTATGCTAAAATATTAAAACAGTTTCAGTATGTCAAAACTATTTTAGCATTTCAACAAATCAGAAGGTTAATATTGAAATATCAAAATAAGTTTGACAATTTTGACTTAATTTTGGCAGACAACTTTAGATATATTTAAGAATAATATTTTTATATTTAAAAAATTAATAAAAAGATAAATTTAGTTAATTTATAATTTTTTAAATATTTAAAAATATTTTATTATATAATAATTACAGAAAAATAAAATTTATTCCATTAGATTTGTCTTATTAAGATACTGTATATTAAATAATAGTAATTTTATATTTTTAGAATTAATAAATAATAAATATCTTAATTTAAAGAATTTAATATTTATTTATGATAATTTACCAATTATTAATTTTTAAAAAATTACTAATTAATCAGATTTTTTCTTTGATTTTTATTTAGATATTATTATAAAATTTATTATAAAAATGTTATTTTTTTAATAAAATATTTCAAATGTACTTAAAAATAATTTTAATTAAAAAGTTGCAATTAAATTTGTCTACAAAATCCTTGAAATTAAACTAATAATTTATAATAATCTTATGAGAAATTTTAAATGGTGTCCCTATGTATTTTGTATACCTAAAGTTTAATTACATATATAATGTAATTTAATATAACAATAAGCTTATAAATTAAATAGTTTATTAATATTGATCATGATTATATTGATTTTATTTTCTTTTTCAAAAAAAATAAAAAGTGATAAAGAGTTTAATAAAAGTAAAATTGAATGTAGTGATGATTGGTTCAAAGATAAAGACAAAACAGATGAAACAAATAACTTTTATATTGATAAGCAATTTGTATTATGACAAGAAATAGTATTATTTTTTGATGATTATTATATACAAAAGGGATTTGGACATAGAAAGAATTGCTCAAAGAAAGATAATGAAAATAGTAAAGAAATTATAAATAAATATTTTTATATAATCATATAAGTATATATGAATCAAAGAAAATAGCTAATTTTGATTATTAGCAAAATAAAACTTTCTGCAGGTTTAATTATCTATAGTATGTAAATATCAGTAAAAAGTATAAAGTTTATATGAAGGTAATGTTAAAGTAAGCAAGTAATACTAGATGCTTATAAACAAATATTAGCAATATATTGTTAAATAAGATCTGTATAATGCAATTTATATAATTCAACATAAAAAAGCTTCAGTAAAAAAAGATGCATTTAATTTTCTTAACAATTTATTAAACAAAAAAATAATGAATTATGATGGATTATAAAGTATCAGGATATAATATTAGATATTATAAAATGAAACTTGCTAATAAAGCTTAAATTTAATAATAAATGACTCGAATTACTATTATAATTTGAATCTAGCTCCCTTTGGTTACCAGTAAATTCTTAATTTGATTGTAAATTATATAAAAATACTTAGTTAATTAAAAAGATTATTTATTGCAATTTATAATTGATTATCAAATAAAAACTTCATTTGCTTTATTAATATATTTATTTTTTTCTAAATGATTGGTAATGATTATATAAAAACATTAGATACATTAAATGCATATTATACTGAATAAAAATTTTCTAATCTTATTAGTTTTTACAAAATATAAAGAAATTTTCTTATATTTCAGATTTTTACTATCAAAAAAAATTAATAGCATTTTTATTTTTTTTTTAAAATAAATAAATAAATAAAAATATATATATATATATATTTTTAAGATTTTATATATTTTTTTATTAGAATTTTAATATAAAATTATTTTTATAAAATTATATTTATTTTTTATTATTTAAAATAATAATAAATATAAATGATTACTATAACTTTAATCAGCTATATATTATAAACTTGTAAATTATGCTTATTTTAATATCTTACTTTAAAGTTACTTAAATAAAATAAAAAAATAATTACTGCTGTATTTTTTATTATAAAAATAATAAAATTTAGATTATAATTATTAATAAATTTTTAATTTAATTTTTTTTTTATTAGATTTTTTGTAATATTTTTTAAAGATTAATAGTAATGCTTATCATTTGAATAAAAAAGATTCTTAGTAAATTGTTAATTATTAAAACTAAATCTTTTATAAAGCATTAGCAAATAGAGATAATACTAAATAATACCTGTTAGTACATTGTTTTATATTGCTTAAATTTGCTGATAATAAGTTATTAAAAATAGGATTCTAATATAAATAATGTAAATAATGTGAAATATAATATAAAAATTAAAAAAATTAATTTTTTTTTAATTATTATCTAAAATTATGTTTATAAACAAGATAAAATCAATGCCAAATCTAGGTAAAATTTACTTGTTTAAACAATAAAAAAGTTCATCCTGAATTTCCTGAATTAATAATAAATGGCGGCTTTAAAGCAGATCAAGCTGACAGCTGACATCATTGAATTTAAATTTTCACGGAATAATAAATGGTTATTATTATTTATTTTATTTTATTTTAAATTAAAAATTTTTTTGGGTACAATATTTTATGCTTTGGCCTTTTTACTTTAAAAAAAAAAACAATTTATTTACTAAAAAAATCGCCGGTACCAAATATCAAATAAGCAAACATTATAAACCGCCAACAAAAGCGAAAAATTTAATTTTTTTTAACAAAACTTTTGGCAATAAAACATAACAAACCATTTTTCATATTTATTTTTAAAAATATTACTTAGCCTCCGACTATATATCTCAATATAGCTTTCTATTTATTTCACCCTTTTTTATACATATTTTCCCACCGTCTTTACTATCGTTTATTTTTGTTGCAACTAAACAGAGAAAAAAAAAGTATACCGAAGAAAATAAAATATAGTTTGAGAAATATGTCGTTCAAGGCTAGAAGTGGCTTTGAGTTTACCTTATTGAACTATAATAACTTGTCAACCAAAGTTTACAGTCCTCCTTTTGCTACTTCTTTTGATACGTTTTGGCAACTAAAGTTCAAACCGGTATGTGTTTTTCAATTCTATTTTTATCTTTCCTTATGCAATGTATTTTTGTAATACCGTGGAAACAATTACAAAAATAAGCGAGCGAAACTTGAAAATAAAGTAAATAAATCACTATTATAAAAAAAAAAAAGGAACAAGTTACTGCGGAATAGTAAAAATAACGAATTATCACTATTTATTGTTGATTTCCTTTTGACTTTGAATGATGAATTATCAATTATCAATATGCAACTTTACTCTATTACATTAATAATATTCTAAAAAATATTTTTAATTCCCGTTAATTTTTCCTATTATAAAGACATCTAAAGAAAATCCAGAATACTGCTCCGTATATCTCGTCGCCATTCCAAGTCACGAAGAAGGTGGTACGACATCGGCGTGGACAAATCGTGCGACATATTCTGCTGATATTTATATTAAACATCCGGAAACTTTAAGTGAAATAAAAAAAGCAACTTTAGATACAACAAAATTTTCTGCTATTAAACCTTTAAGAGGTGATCCCCGTAAAAAAATTTATTTGTTTGATTTGTTTTATTAGTCTTTATACACTAATAATATATATATTTTTTCGTTAATTTATTATTATAAGGCTGGAATAGATTTTGTAAAAAAACCTTACTTCCTTCCGATCAAATAATACTCGGGATAGAATTTGATAAAACTGAATTTGGTACTCCTGATGAGAAACCAAGATTTCCTGGCAATGGTAAACCTGTTCCAGATGATCTGGTGACAGCTTGGGCAGACCAGTTGAATAAACCAGAATATGCTGATGTAGAATTTAAAGTACAAGGGCAATCGATCTATGCAAACACAACCATACTTATGCGAAGATCCGAATATTTTCAAAGAATGTTTGTAGGAAGATGGATGGAATCAATTACATATAACCAAGGCGAAGAGGAACAAGCACGACAACAACAGCGACAACAGCGACAAGTTCCAACACCTGAAGATGATGACGATACTGATATGGACAGTAATACTTCCGGGAGCAATAATTCCATATCATCTCATAAGCGAAGGAAGGTTTCCGATACTGAAAGTGATGATGATGACGACGATCGTTCTGTCAGATCAATGTGTTCATCCTTATCTTTAAGATCAAAACGAATTATAATTGATGTAATAGATTTTCATCCAGATACATTTCTTGAAATGTTACGATTTTTGTATACAAATCGAGTATCATTTGGACCGAGAGATTCCCCGACATCTCCCGTAAACCTTTTCAAGATTGCAGATAAATATTTAATAGAAAATTTACAACAACATGCCAAAGTGAAATTATGTCGAGGATTGAATGAAAACAATGCAGCAGAATTTTTATTTAGTACAGCATGGCAATATGATGAATTGAGAGATCACGTGATGAATTATGTTGTACAAAACTTCAAAATTGTATGTAAGACGTCTGGATTTAAGAACATTACTTCTAACCCTTCTAATTATCCACAATTTCATGATTTAATCACCGAGATTTTGCACAAAGTATTCACCGATGGTGAATCAGATTATAGCGATTACTAATTATTATTATTACTATGAATTTTACAACTCGAATGCTCGAAATTATTTCCGAATTTCGATATTGTGGTTGGGAATTATAGTTTATATTATATGATTTTTCTTTTCTTTCTTCTTTTTTTTAATGATTTTAAGCATGTTTTAAAATTGCATTCTTTCTTTTTATTATGAATTCTTTTATTAATGGAAGATGTGATAATAGTTACACAGATAAGTAATTGATAAAAAAAAAAATAATTGACTCCGGTAGGCAAGCTGCAGTACGTTGTTTCTTTCCTTTTTCTTTTTCTTTTCTTTTATTTATAAAGTTCTTTGCTGAGCTTGATACGGTAGTCACAAAATTGTATTTTCATTTTTATTATTATTATTATTATTATTGTCCAAAAATTTTGTATATTTTATATATATATATTTTACATTTTTCTTACATTTCCATTTGATGGTCATCATTATAATGATTATTTTGGTTAGCGTTGAAATCTTCCCACTCGTCGGCATCGGCATCATCTTCATCATCATAAATCTCATTAGCATCATCATCATCATCCTCCTCATCCTCATCTGCATCTGATGTGATTGAAGGCTTTACAAGGGCGTTAATGGTTTGTAAGAGTTCTTGTGTATGTTGTAAGATGCCTTCATCATCCGAACCAATTTTATGATGTAACTAGATAAATTTTTTGTGTCAAAAAAAAAAGTATGGGTGTAATGTTTTTAGGGGGGGGGGGGGGAAA
>QKYT01000070.1:89975-103532 GCA_003550305.1 Glomus cerebriforme
ATTTCATGGATTGATTTTTTTGTTGCAGCTTCAGATGATTCATCTGGTTGAACTATGCCTATTGCGGCTTCAGGTGATTCATCAATTTTCATATCCGAATCTTCCTTGTTATCTATAATATCTTCCATAATTGAATCTTCCTCTATAACCTTATCATTTCCTGATTCCTCCTTAATTTTAGTAGCTAGTTTGTCTGTTATAGCCGAATCTTCCTTGGTATCTATAGTATCTTCCATAATTGAATCTTCCTCTATAAACTTAGTATCATTTTCTAATTCCTCCATAATTGCAGTAGTTGGTTTGTCTGCTACAACTTCAGATGCCACTCCCTTTGTAGCTGTAATACCATTTTTGAGCGATAAGCTATTATCCTGAGTTTCTGTTGATTTATCAACTATTCCCGTAGTTGAATCTATCTTAGACTCTTCTGTAGTTTAAGCGTTATTGAATTAGCATCTTGAGTTTACGGTTTTATTGCTGCTTTAACCTATTTCATCCCCGCCTTACCTTCATTATTTGTAACAAATTGTTCGTCTGTATCGTTCTCTTTGTTTATTGTCTCACTATTACATTTATACTGCAGATATTCAAAAACAGGTTCAAAAGCTTTACCAGAAGTATATTCATGTTTTGGATGACCTTGTTTGATTTAAAAATGGAATTATAATAATTACTTATTTATAATTGATATAAAGAAATTAAATATTAATAAAGCAAACTTTCACCTGCAGAAACACAATGACATCCATAAAATGATCTTGCATCAGACACATCACTACTTAAAGGCAAAGATGATTTAATCCAATTTCGCGTATTCTCATTAAACCATTTTTTAGAATGTGTCGGTATCATTCCAGAGCTATGCACACTATCCGTAAGTGCAATTCCTTTTACACGTGATTTAAATTCATCAGCTTTCAAAAAAAAAAGTTTAATGTAATGTTAGTTGCTATTAATTTCAAACTCAAAATTGTGATAATTTGATTTTATGCGATTTACCAAGATGATCTAACATATAAGTAGTGCAAATTCCACCATAACTATGTGCCACAATTAGAATTTTTTCCGCCCTCGCGTTTCTGTCAGATAATTAGTTTTAAACCGCGATTATATATTTTTTTTCTTTAATTAACAAAAATAAATAGTGTATAATATCTTACTTTACAAAGTTATTCCATACATATAGACAATGCGCTAGTGATGTTTCCGAACCAGTTATTTGATGAAAGTCATCCACCTTGAATATTAATTAAATATTTAAGAATAATCACATTGAAACAAAGGTTAGCAAACCAATTCTAACTTACTTTTCCATCCTTTGTGATACTCCCATAGTTCTCATTGGGATTAAATATAACAATTCCCCATTTTAATTCTTGGGCCTTTCTGATATATGGAAACATTGTTCCAAGCTATATAACACATTGGAAATAACAAAATAAATTGAGTAGTATTAGAAAAATAACTTATGTTTGTATAAAGAACGCGAAAATCCGAAATTTCAACCTCAAGAGAATCATTAATAATCACTATGATCAAAAATATGAAATATATATTAGTTCTCAAAAAAGATTCAACGCGTCTATCATACAATAAATTTATAAGAAACCTTGACGTGCCCATTGTCCAGGCCGCACCACTCCGCTTCCTTGGATTAACAAAAGCAAAGTTTGACACTCTTGTGCATCATCACTAGAAAATAATTAAATATGATTATTTATCATAAATGAGATATTTATTTCTATTTTGTCAGTACCTTTGATAAATTCTACTTTTTGCGGTGTTATCGTCTTCCTCTGATCCCACTGGAATAATTTTTTTGACGAGGTTATATTTTTTCACCAATTCACTTTCAATGAATTCACCGATTACCTCTTTACAATGTGAATATAATAAATCCATTGATTTATTAAAGTCTTCATATATAAAATGGAAAGTATTCAACTCGAAATTTTTTAAAAAATTAAATTGATTTACAATACCGCCCAACTCCTCATAATGTCTTTGGTTATAAGAACGGTCGTCAGGTTTAACAAAGAACAAAAACCTTTCGTCTAATAAATTTTATTTATCAAATTATGACAAAAAAAAAAGACAAAAATTTCGTTAAAAGCTACCTGTTTCGATATGTCTCAATTCTCCTTTTTCATTAAATTTGTAACCAAATCCTTCAATATCTTTTGGAAAAATTGTTTCTTCTGACATAATACTTGAAAATTTTCGAAGGAAATAGCGTTAAACACGTAAAGAGAAAGAATAGAACGTGAAAACAGTATAAATTACCTAGAAAACTTCCTGGAGTTTTTACTCAAGAACTCCGAAAACATCATCTAGTATCACGTGCTTAAAATTACGCAATCTTACCACTGAAGATATAAACCAAATTTGATAAATTTGATCGTAATAGCATGCATGTTTATTTTTGAAAAATTTAACTTTTATCAAACAAATCCTTTTATACGTGTCCTTTGCACTTTATAATTCATTATAAATAATTTAAATAAATCAGGTAATACACTTTCGGAATTTTTTTTTTTTGTTAATAAAGATATTTATTTTTTATATTAATAAATGCATTTTTGTCAATTAATTTTACTTATTAGACTATTGCCATCATACGGTTGTAATAAATTATTAATTGGAAGCCGGAATTTCCTCATAATTTTCCCATTCGTTGTTATCAAAAAGATCTTCCAAACACTCTGCCACATGTTCAGTCTGATTAAAGATCTTTTCAAAGAATTTAACAGCTTCTTCTGATTTCTTGTATGATATGCGTTGTGCAACCTGTTTTGTTTCCTCTTCTTCCACAGCTTTTCTAAACCGGTCTCGAAGATTATCTGATACCATTCTTATTTTCTTGCGGCCTTGCCTTACAATTCGGTTTGTTTCAATATTCACATAATCTGAACGTTTCAAATGACTGCGAATTTTACGTGCAACTTTACGCGAAATTACATGTTTAGCATCAAGAAGTACATAGGTAACAATTCCAAATCCTGTAAAAAAAACATTTACATATTACAATATTAATAAAAAGTATGATAAAGTAAAATATTAAAAATAAAATATATAAATATACAACCAGCTAGTCCAACCAATGGCAAAGCTAATTTTCGCATGTTATTAAATCCTATGAAGCTAGATACTTTCCACAGACATGAAAGGGCATTCAATTTGGTTGCTGCACACACAACAGCTCCACCAGCCAAACTTACAAATCCCAATCCCTCACTAAATTTTTCATTTAAATCGAATTCAATGAAGTCAGAAATCTCAATATTAATTGAAATAGACATTCCAGGTTTAGTATACATTTTATCAAGATTAATTTGTCTAGCTTCTCCTAAATCTTTTCCAAGATCTTGAATTAATTTAATGCATTGAGTAGTTTGCTTTTTAGCATTCTCTTCAGAAGCTACCAACTCTTTTTGGATATCATCCAACATTGAATCACGAAGATCATTTGCATAACCCCAGATATATAATAATCCATTAAATTCGCATGAAACAGTTTTACCAACATTTTCGATAGCTTTTTCTAAAGAATTTCTGGTAAAGTTTTGTATTTCTTCACAAATACGAGTTTCCGCTTTTTCAGCAGTTGCGATAGCTGACTTTTGATCAGATACCAACTTATTATAGGCTCGTTCTGCTTCCCTAAGTTCCATGTTTGCCTTATCATTCTCTCGTTGGGCTATGCTTCTGTTAAACTCAACTAATATACCTATATCGGTTACCAAATTGTCAAGATAATGTTGAGCAGGTGCGAGCTTTGATTTTGATCGTTTTTTCAATACAAACGTACGTAATGATTCTTCAAGATTGGAGAAATCTTCGATACTCTTTGTATCATTGGCATTTTGATCGGCTACATTGAAATGATGAGACAAATTACTAACATCATCATTGTCTTTTTCAATCTTTATGGAAGTTGACGTAACGAAATGAACCAAGTCTTTTGCATGTTCATGAGTACGTGGAGAAACTTCTTTAATTTGTTCCAAAATCGCTCGTCTACATTTTTCCTTATGTCGAATATTGTCAAACCTATTAACAACTATGAAGAGGTAAGCTTTTTCCTTGGAAGCGTTCGACAAGAATTCTCTAGCAGATAAGGTAAAATGATTTTCGGCGCTGACGACAAAAATGATAACATCAATTTCCTCTTGTCTAGCAAACAATGCAGTGGTTTTGAGTGTATCTCTATTCAATCCAGGACAATCAATCAATGCAATATCAACGATTCCATTATGTAATAAACTTTCTTGAGCATCTCGACGATCCTTTGTATATATTTTTAATTGAGCATATTCTCCCGATTCTTCATTATTAACAATAATGTCGTACAAGTCTTTCCACTCAATAACAGAATATGTTGAAGTATCTGTTCTTTTATACGAGATAATATCCTTGATAGCATGTATTTCCTCAATGCCATCGTTTTCTTGGACATCAAGCACCTCGCAGAATAAAGTTGTACATGGTTGTTGATCAACTGGCATTACCTCTCTCCTGAGAAGGGCATTTACAAATGTACTTTTTCCAGCATTTACATCACCGGCAACCAATACTTTAGAGCTAGTATCGGAAATTCTTGCGTGAAGACTTTCACATCGTTTAATAGTTTGACCTAAACGACCATCCAACAAAGTTGCAATTGCGCTTTTGTCGAGATCTTCAAAAACAGTCTCAGCAGAAGATGTATCGCCTCTTTTCAAATCAAGCTTAAGTACATTTAACTTTGAATACTTTGAATTGAATTCTTGAGAGGACGACATATCGATAGGAGTATGCAATCGATCATGAACTTTTTGCTTAAATGGTGTATTACTTTCAAAATTCGATATGAGATTTCTATCATTATATGATGATTTTAATCTGGGTGTTTGAGGTCTTTTAATACCGACGAAAGGATAGTGTAAATCCCATCGTTGTTTATTTGTTTCACGAACTTGTTTAAGGATTGAACAGGTGTCGTTCAAAAGACTCGTAAGAATCTTGGACTTCTGTGCATAATCCTGACTATATTTCAACATGCCATTATGTATATTAGAGTTTTTATCTTCAGCTGGCGGCAAGGAAAGTTTTTGTGAGAAGGAAGGAGCGGAGGAGTTATCTATCTTTACGTGTGTATTATTATCACGAAAAGACTGTAAATTTGATAATACATTTTCCGAAGGTAAAGATTTTTGTTGGTTTTTTGAAAACTGAGAGCTCATATATGACGAAGACATTTTTTTTTTTTTTTTTTGAAAAGCTATTATGCTATTATGTCTTTATTATATGTGAATTTTAATATTATGAATCATTTAAGAAAGAATGTGAAATTGTTGGTAATGAAAAACATCAAGGAAAAAAAAAAAGATGAAAAAAAAATTTTCACGTGCAACAATACTAAAACTCGTATTCGTTCCATATGTCACATTTGAGACTGAATTTGGAAGCGAGGAGGCTAAAAAAAAGGAATTTACCGGTTACGATCCGCATTAAATCATTTTAATTTGGATAACATCATCAAAATAGGTCATCTTGATTCATTTTTAGCAAATTGGCATTCATAATAACAACTGGCCAGTGGCCACATCACTAATTTAGTGCATGGTAGTGCATAAGACTTAAACACGTGATTTATTTTATGTAATTTTTTATGAAATGATTATTGTTGTTTTCCTCGCATTTTTTCTGATACCAATTCCCTGAAATCCGAAATAATCTTGTTTTCCTTCTTAGATTTTTCCTCTTGATTAAACAACATCACTGCTCGTTTCTCTTCAGCAGATATAACTTGATTTTCTTTACGAATTCGAACAGCGTTCATTCGTCTATGACGGCTACCACTCATAACATAACCAACATCTTCAAATGATTGAATTTCATTACTTGTTAAACCAATCTCACCACGACGTGGAATACGTTTTCCTTCTTGAACATATGCGGCCATAGCTGAACCTTCTCCTGCAAGCAATGCTCCACCATAATCTCTTTCTCCTAGCTTTGTTTCATTAACATGCATAGGCGACGGTCCTATTATTGTATCCTCCTGCTGCTGTTGTTCAGTCCTTTTTTCCACTATTTTTTCTATTTCTTCAGTAATAAATGGATCTTCTTTTAGAACTTGAGGTCCCCGATCTTTAACTGAGACTTCACTACGTTGATCAGTTTCAGTCTCACTTGAAGGACTGCTATGTTGATGTTTCTTTTGTTTTCTGTGCCGTTTAGAATTCTTTTTATGTTTCGATGAACGATAATCTGATTTAGATTCAGATTTTTTATGTTTTTTCGTCTTATACCTTTTCCTGTCCTCGCTATCTGAATTACTAGAATCAAAGCGAGATCCTTTTCTATATCGCTCACGTGGGCTTAATGGCTCTGGCTCAGGCGAAGGCGGCCATATTGAATAAGAAATTTCTTGACGACGACGTTTTCTTTCAAGAAGAAAATCTTTGTCGGGCACTCTTCCTGTATATTCACGACGCCTACTCATTTTATCCACAAGTTGGATAAGGCAGCTACGATATATATATATATTAATTTGTTATGTAGCACAACGCCCTAGTGTGCGACAAATAGGATTTTACTATCTAATATATATGTGGTCAGGTAACTCAGGTTTGTATATTAATAATATTAATATAAAGACGGACAATTTACATTTTCTTTTATTGCAAGTAAAATCTAGTATCTTTTCTGATATTTTATGATTTATATATTATTTAATCTATAATAATCATACTATTATTGCGTTGAAATAGAGAAACTAGAAGTTAAAATTTTCATTTTTGTAAAAAAATGGTTTAAAGATGATTTTGATAACAGATAATAAGTTTTATTGTTATTAAGTTAGGCAAGATAACTATCAATTTCTAGTATATGATCTAAAGTAATTACAGATTTATATCAGTATACAATAATATTTAAAGAATAAAAAGAAATTAAAATTAATTTATTCATTTAATTAATAATTTAATAGAAAGGATCGGGAGTGATTGCTCTAGATCCAGGTGTGCGTACATTCATGACTGGCCATAATCCAAGTGGAATGGCTGTTGAATGAGAAAAAAACGATATTAGTAGAATTTATCGGCTTGCTAGACATATGACAAAATCCAAAGCAAACATGACTCTATTCATGGTCATATTAGACCTTTTAAACAGTAAAGACAAAAGAATTTAAGGATAACATAAATATACAGTACACTTTTCGATAACAAGAAAGCAACAACTAAAATCAAATAAATGGGTGAGGAAAAGTACATAAACGAAAACAATACAAGCTTAGTAGGATCATGCTTCGTATACATAAAAAAATCCATTGTCTTATTAATGATTGCCACCATAAACTTGCCAAATGGCTGGTCAAAATTATCATATTATTTTGTTGCCCGAGTTTAAGACACAAGGATCTAATCATCTAAGACACAGAACACTTTGGATCCACCCAATTTTTGATGGATATGTCCACATGTCTTACTGGTATATTCTTCAGTACATACAATTACCCGACACCATGGATACTCACCATGTTAACATCATCCATGTGTAGGCGTTTGGAGTATGACATAAAACAAATGATAAGCCACTTGAAAAAATTTGTCTAATGTCCCATTACGAGCCACATGAGCTATAAATTCATGCTATTGCTTGTCATTTTTTCCTTTATACAGTCAAATTTTTATAATTATGAAAATAATTGAAAAGTACAAGATATATAAAAATAAAAGAAATATTTTAAATAACAGAAAGAAAAAACAATTTAATTATGGTCCTAAATTTTCAACAATAAAATATATAATCACCAATCCATTTTTTTATCACCACAAACTGTATCAACACACCCAACCGCTGTTGTACTTCCTAAAATTTCTATATTATTATTGCTCTTGCTCATTTTCGAGAGTTTTTTGGAAACTTTCCATTTATTTGTTCCAAGGATTCTATCAAGTTCTTGTTCAGGAGGAAGATATAGCCATACGAAATCATCCTCGATTTTAATTTCGAAAACCATAAGCTTAAGATTCACATCTCCTGATATACATTCACCAGTTTCCAATGCGAAATTTTTCTTATGCATTGGACAGCTTACTTTAATTATACCATTTCCTTCATCACCTACTAATCCCTGAGATAATACAAAAGCTCGCTTATGTGGGCACATATTTTGTGTTGCATACCATTTTGTACGTCCATTGGTATTAAAAATTGCGATTTGTGTATCTCCATATTTAATAACCTGGCCAGCATCCTCTGGAAATGCGCTAGACGGAGCAATTTTCACCCATTTTTTTGACTCCAAGTTCGCTGATTTTTTAACTTCTAAAATTTCTTTTTCAGTAACGGCACATTCTTTTGGCCAATCTGCTGGGCGGGATTGACCACGTTCATATACACACTCAATTCCATCAATGGTTTCATCCGTATTTATAAATTGAGCGAAATCTGCACGTCTTTTTGGGTCCCGTACAACTTTAGTCCACTTTTATATTAGAATATCAAATAAAATAATATTAGTATAAAGCAAAGTTTTTATATATGTATTTAATTTAATTACTAATTATATTACCTCGCATTCATAGGAATAAATTAAGCGAGCCATGTCTTCTTCCAATTCTGCGCATATGCCGAGATGATCATCAATAATAACTTTTTTAAGATACTAATGAGTAAAATAACGTAATTAAAAATGATATAAAAATATAATTAATATAAATTCTATCATCATCACTGTCCATCGCTTTTGTAATATTTATTTAAACTTACTTCAATTCCACCTTCCATTTTTTCTAACCATCTAGCTGTACGCATCAATCTATCAGCAGTATGAATATAATACATCAAAAACCTATCAATATATTTGATGGCGATTTCTTCCGAAATATCCTTTGCTAATAAAACGGCATGCTTTGGTTTGGATCCGCCATTACCGCAGACATATAGATTATAACCATTATCAGTTGCAATGAGACCAAAATCTTTTCCTTGGGCCTAGATAAAGAAGAAAGGTTAGATAAGGAATTTAATAACGTTAAATTATAAGGAATGAAAGTAAAATATGGGAAACTTACTTCTGCGCATTCTCTAATGCAACCAGACACGGCGGACTTAATCTTGTGAGGAGCTCTAATTCCTTTATACCGATTTTCTATTTCAATAGCGAAGGCTACGCTATTTCCTTGACCTGATCACGTGATCAAAATTAAAATTTGTTTGCGAAAAGAAAACAGTGAAAACTTTTATATAATTACCATAACGACACCACTCCGAGCCAACGCTGAATCAAGAATAAACACAAAAATCGTATGTTAAAATCATCATTTCTTTAATGAATGATCATATTATGAGCTTACCAAGATTTTACAGTTCTCAAAGCTTTTCCGTAAGCATGACCAGATTCAAAACCAGCGTCAACAAGTTCTTCCCAGATAGCAGGTAAATCTTGTTTTCTAGCACCGAAGAGATCAATTCTCTGACCACCAGTAATTTTAGTGTATAACTTATATTTTTTGGCAACTTCTCCGAGTACAAGAAGCTTTTCAGGCGTAATTTCACCTCCAGGCACTCTAGGAATGATCGAATATAATCCACCACGTTGAATATTAGCAAGATAACGGTCATTTGTGTCTTGTAAGTTTGCGTGATTAAGAATATGATCATTCCACAGACTAGCTAAAATTGACGCGATAGCTGGTTTACAAATTTCACATCCTTGAGTTCCTTTTTTGCCGACCTTTTCAGTAATGTCCTTAAAATTTGTTAATTTTTTTATCTTGACAACTTGGAATAATTCAGCACGTGTTAAGCTGAAATGAGGACAAAGCGCATTAGTCACCACATGCCCTAATGCTTTCATCTCAACTTCAAAAATTTCTGTAACGGTTGGAAGACATCCACCGCATCCTGTACCAGCCTTCGTACACGATTTAATTTGACCAATAGAACGGCATTCATCGATTTTAACTGCATTTCGAATTTGCCCTTTTGATACATTATTACATGAACTTGTAATAATATTTATATAAAATAGTAAATAAAATTTTTCATTTTAAAGAATTTCAATTTTAAAACATACCAAATTTGAGCTTCATCAGGAAGATCATCCGCGCCTGGAGCTTGTCCGGATTTAACACCAAGGATAAGTTCACCAGGAGCAACAGTTAAAATTTTCTTTGATTTCATTAAAGAGTGAAGTTTAGTATAATCATCTGTATCACCGACCATAATACCACCGAGCAAATATTTGCCATCTTTCGAAAATAAAAATTTTTTGTAGACAGAACCAAAGGGATCGTTGTATACCAAAGGCATCGCCACATCATTTTTAGCGGAATAGTCACCAAAACTGGCAACATGAACTCCCAAAAGTTTAAGTTTACATGACAAATCTCCTCCTGAGAATTTTTTATCACCACCTGTAGCTAAGTTACTTGCGACAACATCAGCCATATCATAACCAGGTACAACAAGACCATAAATCATGCCACCATATAAAGCGACCTCACCAATGGCATAAACATTAGGATCACTCGTTCGTAGATGATCATCAACAAAAACACCGCCACGTTGGTGTGTTGAAATTCCCGATGCTTTAGCAAGTTCATCACGTGGACGAATACCTGCAGCAACAATAACTATATCCGATTGAATGAAGTCATTTTCAAATTGAATGCCTGTAACCTTACCACCTTCGTCAGTAGTGATTTCCTTTGGTGGAACACCAAGGATACATTTAATTCCTAACTTAATGATTTCATCTTTAAGCATTTCTCCTCCTATAGTATCCAATTGTCTTCCCATCAATACTGGAGCAACTTCAACGATCGTGACATCCAATCCCAAATCCATTAAAGCTTTGGCAGCTTCAAGGCCAAGTAAACCACCTCCGATTACTGCACCACACTTTGATTTTTTACTATAACTGATAATTTCGTTCAAATCATTGATGGTACGGTATACAAATACACCAGTTTTATTCCAGCCAGGGATTGGTGGTACAAACGGATAAGATCCTGTAGCCAAAATGCACGTATCATAAGGTACGGACGAATCATTTGCTGAGGTTACACGTTTCGTGGTTGTATCAATTTTGGTTGCCTTTTCATTTATGTGAATAATCACATCATTCTCCGAATACCAACTTAAAGGTTGCATCAACATTCGTTCTTCTTCTCGATGAGAAAAGAATTGAGTTAAACCGACTCTGTTATATGCAACTTTAAATAACGAAAATAACGAAAATAACGTGAAATTTATTGATAATTAAACGATCTAAATATAAATAGAATTATATAAATAGAATTAAAAAAAATTGGTTTACCATGAGGTTCTTCACAAAATACTTCTATTCTAAATTGATGTTTCGTGTCATATTTTAATAGTTTTTCGATAAATGATAAGCCAACCATACCAAGACCACAAACCACTATGGTCCGTTTGTCGTTGACCGAAGCAACAATTTTGTTAGATGACATTATATATTTTTTTTAATTGAAAAAAAAAGGATAACTTGTGGACTATTGATCGAGCCCCAATTTATATATGTCATTTGAAAGTCACGAGATTATGATTTTTAACCGATAAAAAATGGAATTAAAAAATTGAATACGGATAATCTTATCATAGCTTGTTTTTAGAAAATTGTTAGATAAGATAAAAAAAAAAGAGCGGCAAAGAACGGATCAACGCATTTAAACGATATTTTCTTATCTTGCTGTTCCTGTACTTAGTGTACCACTAAATCTACAAATAAAAACGGTTTGATCGAATCTAGAACAATGTTATACCATCGAGGATCAATTAGTTGATCATTTATCAAACTAACCAAACAAATAGTAATCATTTTTATCTTATCTTAATTGAATCCTTAATTCCGCAATGATAAGATTAAATGATCTGAACTACCCCGGTATCACCAGAAATTTTCTACCCATGTGACTTTCTAATCTTGGCCCAAATTACCGTTAGCCAAAATTAAAAAATTTCGGTATATCATATCTTAAATTTACCGCAAATATTATCTTACAATCTATGATATTTAACACTAAAATTCAAAGAAAGTAATTTATTAATTAAATCTATATTCAAAAAGACACTATTTTATTAAACTTAATAAAAATAAGTAATACACAAAAATAATTTTTGTTAACATATAAAATTATACTTAAGATTTTGTTTAGTAATTTAGTTTGATAAATACTCAAACTATACTATAAAACTTTGTATGAAAAAACAGATAAATATTACAAAATAAATAAATACTGTATAATCCTTTTTTTCATAAATAAATATTTTAAAAATACTATACCTTATATTAGAGGTTTTATGATAAGTATAAACATGAAAATTAAAAATTAAAAACATGAAAAAATTCAAAATAAAAAAATTAATTTATAAAGATCTTATTGTATAATATAAATACAAGTGGTATAAACCCTTATCTTAAATTAAAATATTTTATTAATCAGGTTTGTTTTATATTGTACTTAAAAATTTTTTTCATAGAGATTTTTACAAAAAAATTAAAAATAAAAAATTTTTATAATGATTTTTAAAAAAAAAAAAAAAATGGAAAAAAAAATAAAAATTTTTTATAATGATTTTTACAAAAAAAAAATAGAAATAAAAAATTTTTTATAAAAAAATAATTGAAAATAAATATTTATTTTTAAAAAAATAAGTAAAAAACTATTTATTTAAAATAATTCTTTTTTCATTTTATAAATTTATTAAATAAGATATTGCTAATTTTAATGAACTTTTTTTTATTACTAATAAATATATAACTTTATAAAAATTTGAAAATTTTTGGGTTTAAAAAAATTTTTTAACATAAGAAATTATAAAAATGCATCATGATTAGGCGATACAAAGTAATAAAATTAGTTCTCATAACCGGTCAGATCAATCTGTATTAAATTTTAATAAAAAATTTTACATATTATTATTATATTGGATACAATTTTTTAAAAAATTACAAAAAAATTTAATATGAATTTTATATATAAAATTTTTTGAAAGAAAATTAAAAGCCGGGTTGCTGGGTCATTTTCAAAATTTTTATATTATGAGAACCAATAAATTAAGTTTGTATGGCCTTATGTAACACTTTCCTAAAAAATTGTTTTTAATCTTGATACCATAACAGACTTAAATGGTTTTCATTTTCTTATAATTCTATTTTTAAAATACTATTAGATTAATATTTTAATTAAAAGTTTAAATAAAAAGAAAGAGATTAAAGATATAATTCCTTTAGTTAAGTTTAGTTATTTTTTATTAAATATAAATATATATATATATATTAAAATATTAAAGATGCAACTTTATTAAATCTTATTCAAAAATATATAATTTAAAGCTATCTAGTAAAAATTATATTTATTATATAATATATTATTTATTTAGCTCATCACAATCTATTATATTTTTAGATGTTTATTCTATTACAAATGGATTTTTTTATAGAATTTTTTTAGATATTTATATATACCTATAGTTTTAAAATATACTTATAACTTAATAATAAAACCTTAAGTCTACTTGGAAAAGAAACTGTTATTA